>CAXKVX010000466.1:0-54619 GCA_964058865.1 Eleocharis quinqueflora | reverse complement strand
AAGAATGTAAATTATCATCTAATTAATTATTTAAATGTAATTACCTTTCTCATCCTTCTTCTTCTTCTCTCCCTTTGTTTTACCACGACCACTTTTCGGAGCCATTAATTTCTACTGCACTTAATTAATTATTACTTAATAGTAATTAAACAACAGTAATTAAGCACCAACCTAAATAAGAAAAGAAAACCCAACAAAAATTGAATTAGAATTGACTAATGAGAGCTATAGCTAACAAACAAACATTGTTTCAAAATTTTCTAAGAGAAACCATGGTTAATTCTCATGCCAATAGGATAAGGTGCGTATCTCACAAACCAATAGCAACCAACCATATATATATCAGATAGGTTTCTCTGTGGATAACAAAACCATTTCATTCTCTCTTTACTTAATATGCATAAAAGAAAGCTATTAAATTTTGAATTCAGAGATTCTCAAATGAAGCTTAATTTGCAACACAAGTCAGAGCATTTACAAGAGAAGGAAGGAAGGAAGGAAGGAACCAAAAACATATTGATATCTCAACTCAAATTACACTAATTAATTAACTTAATTTATCCAGAGACCTCATCAATTTCGAATTGAAAAAAGAATATTGATAAGATTGCAATGAACAACCTTGGTATCTCAGTCTCACCTAGTTGAGAGTATATAATAAAGATAGCTTGCGGTATAGCACTAAAACAAAGAAACTATCTTTGAAAAGGACGTCTCACTCAGTGAAAGCTAGCTAGGATGTGTAAATGGGATAAGAAATGGCCATGAAGGGAAAGCAGAGAGAAAGAAACGGAGAAGATGGAGGAAGAAGCGAGAGAGAGAGAGAGAGAGAGAGAGAGAGAGAGAGAGAGAGAGGGAAAGAGAAGAACTGAGGTGAGGTGAGGTGAGGAGAAGAGAAGAGAAGAGAGGGATTGATAAGGGAGGAAGGGTTGAGATTTAACGGTCAGATATGATATATTGATATAATGATATTGGCAGTTTGTGAATTGTGACTGCGTCTCTCTCTGTTTCTCTGCTCTGCGTATGACACTGTGGTGTGTTAGTGTGTTAGTGTGTTACCTCTATCTATTTCTTTTCTAAATAAAATTTTTCAGATTTGAGAGTCTGTTTTGCTAATTTAACCTTGTATTATATTGTATTTATAAAACATAACTATCATTTTCAAGCAGAATTTAATAATTATGTATGAGTTCCGATTAGATATAACTTAGTACTATAAATTTCTTATATTATAGTCCAATAAAATATCTAACCATCTAACGTCAAAGAACAAATATGAATAATTTTTTTAAGGGAAAAAATATGAATAATTTACAGGCTGTAAATATGAATAATTATTAAATACGTGTTGCTTTAATTCTAAATTATGATTTAAAAGCTACTACAAAACTTTGGACATTTTTCTAAAACTTATATATTACGAAATTTTCTAAAGCTCCCATAAAAAGAGAACTAATAATAATCGCATGTCATTCTCAAAATATCGACTTAAACATGAGGCAAGTTCAAGCATTTATATTAGCAAAAAAGATCGTAAGATATCATACTTTTTTGTTAGATAAATCTTTTATTCATGTTTTTGTTTGTTTAAAGAGCATTTAATATTAAGAAATTGAAATTGTTGTGAAATGATACATTCTTTACAAATATATCACATTATTTTCAAAGGCGAATTCAGAATTTTCGTCAGAGAGGAGCAAAATATGTATTTTTTCATGGAGGTAAATTGAGACACATTTTTAGAAAAAAAATCAAATTAATTTGATAAATTATATAAATATACAAGATATATTTTGCACAAAAAATCAAGAGGGGGCGGCTGCCCTTGGTTCTTACTACATATGGCCTTGATTATTTTCTTAAAAGGCGAATTAATTTGTTGTTGAATAATAGTGGACTTAATATGAAATATCTTTCATATAAAATGTATTGATAACATAATTATGCTATCATAGAAAACTAATAAATGATCCAATCATGGTTATTGTATTTTACTAACCACACGTTTTATGAATTTGAACCGTTGGATTTTTGGATCCTTTACAATAAAAGTAATTTCAACAAGAAATCCAACAATCCAAAATAACAAATAGCGTGATTTGCAAAGTACACCAACCTTGCTCCAAACATAAAATAATAATAATGAATGTGTTGCTATCATTCTAAACTATGTTTTGAAAGCAACTACAAAACATTAGGCATTTTCTATAAATTATCTATTATGAAAATTACCAAAACTCCTGTAAATGTAATATCGTGACACTCAAAACCTCGGTCCTAAATTTAATGGAATTTCTAACTAAAAATATATTTTGGGATGTAATATTATATTATGTAACACTAAGGTCATGTTCAGTTTCATTCCGTGTCTACGAAAAATGTACTGTTCACGTGAGAATTTCACCATTCGCTCAAAGCAAACAGTAATTTACTGGGTCATTATAGAAATAAGAAATTTACTGGGTCATTATAGAAAATAAGAAAGTCCAAGGATTTACATTAGCAAATAAGAAATTTACTGGGTCATTGTAGAAAAATGCAATTATGATAAATCTAGTAATTTAGTAAAGAAATACGTGTAGGTTAATTTGTACCTAGATAACAAGAAGGTCAGAGACTAGAAAAACATTTTGTGGCCATTGCTGCACTGGGAATCGGAGACGTGGCCACATCCATCACGTTTCTTCCTGGATAGAATTGTCAATCACAGCCGTTGAATGTAATATCCCTTGATCCCTTGTCCCTTGGGCATGGGTTGTTGTGGGGGAGGGGAGCGGTTAATGGGTGCTTCATGTTATCGGGTACAGATCCAATTAGCAGTCGACTCGACATGTCAGACAGTGAGTTCAAAAATTTGACCTTACTCAAGTTTAGGGTTTTCAGTTTTAGCACCACCTTACAAAATTCCTTTGGGATTTGCACTTGTACTTTCGCTCTCTACCTCTCTTTCTTTCTCTTATCGGGTGCGGATCCAATCAGAGAATGACATGTGTTTTGATATTTAATTCGATGACACAAGAATAATGAAAAAGTGTACTTCTGATATATATATATATGCATTATTATCTTGGGATTGTTTTTATATTTTATCACTTGAGATTTTTTTTTTGTCTCATACAATATAATTCTGGCGCAGCATGCAACGTCATGTTATAAGTAACGAGTCACTAGGGATGTGATGGAACACCTCAGCACACCGACCACACATTGTGCTCATTTATTTTGTAATATACTAGTAATCGTATAAAAAGAGAGTAAATAATGTCAGTGAAAACATAATTTATTAAAATATTTTTCGAAAAAAAATAGAAAAAAATAAATATTGTTGAACGTAAATCTAAGATAGTATTTTATTTAGTTTGTCTTGTTTAGCAAATCAAATTTAGAAAATTATTAATATTCTGAAAGCATGGAGCAGGGAGGGGGTGCCGAGAGCGCGGAGCGAGGTGCTGGGAGCGAGGAGCAGGCAGCGGGGTGTGTGGTGCGAGATGCAGCGGGGAGCGAGATGCAACAGGAGCATGGAGCGGGGAGCAGGGAGTAGGATGCACAGAGAGGGGACCGAGGAGGGGGCAACGGTTAGCGGACGCAAGCCGCATGACGAATGACGAATGACGCATGACGTAAGATGCATGACGCATGAAGCAGGTATGACGCAAGACGCTGCAAGTCGAATGAGGCATGACGCAAGACGCATGAGGCATGAAGAATGACACAAGTCGCATGAGGCATGAGGTATGACGCATGAAACATGACCCAAGACGGTGCATGACGCATGACGCATGACCCAAGACGCACAACACACGACGCAAGACGCATGACGCATGATGCAGGACGCACGATGCATGACACATGACACATTGTGTCGCAGGACGCTAGACGCAAGATGCATGACGCATGACGCATGATATGAAGAATTTATTGAGCAACTCAAATCTCAATTTATTGAGCTATATATATAAATGCATAGGACAGTATGTGATGTCATATGCATATTATTTTCGCCTTCCTCTATGTATATATATATTTATAGAGCTATGCTATTATGCTTCATGAAGTCATGAGTTGTTTTGGATTCACATTCAAATTTAAAATTTCATAATTCAAATTGTCGATCCAAACCGTCCAACTAGATTTACATATTGAAATCTTAATCTTACTAGAGACCAAATGCTAGGGTGCTCCATAGAACACTATATTTCTCGTGCTCCACCTTCATATCTCGAATTTTAAATTTCAAACAGCCGATCAAAACCGTTGAGCATGATTTATATATTGAAATCTCCTTGGAGATTAAATTTTAAATTTTTCAAAAAATTTGCTATTTTTAGAGAGGTGGAAAAATTCCTGATCAAACGGTTTATGGACCAATATGAGTGATTTTTCACCTCTCTAAAAAATAGTAAAATTTTTCAAAAAATGTAAAAATTCAATCTCCAAGGAGATTTCGACATGTAGATCATGCTCAACGGTTTGATCGGCCGTTTGAACTCTGAAATTTGAGTTATAGAGGTGAAGCACAAGAGATTTGATGCACCATAGAGCAGCACCAAATCTACATTTCAGAAAAATGGAAATTTGGTTCATAGATAGATATTAGTATGAAGTATGAACATTATTTTCAACAGTTCAGAACGGCCATTTATCATTTGAAATTCGTGATATACATTCATTATCACGTTTTCAAAGTTGCTAACATTAGTAAATTAATAAAACTCTTAATTTTAGTGCAAAAATATTAATAAACGGTAATAATCTAAATGGAGATGATTCATGTGAATTGAAAAAAAAAAGATTTGCAAACTGAGTCACAAATCAAAAGGTCTAGATTCACTCTCGGTGAGATGACTCAAGTTTAGAACAGTTCAGTAGAGTGAACTAATTGATTATGATAAATAGTCTATTATGATAGTTTTTATAACATAAAATAGACTGCTAATTTCAATTTCGTCCGAAAATAATTTTGTATTAGAGAACGTAGTTGCGGATATGATATTTGAATTACGAATAGTGGTTGATATTGGTTGTGTTTCTCACAAGAATTTGTAATCAATTTCACTGGTGATATCTGATGATGTTGCGTGTTAGAACAAATCGAGGCAGTGTGATGCATGGTGCATAAACACATGAAAGGAAATGATGTTTGATCGCTTTCGCTTACGGTTTTGCTAATGAATTAATTTCTAAAATGAAACAAAAATATGTAACACAGACAACATGTTCAGAGTATAAATAATAATCTATAGAAACTATTTCTTTTAAAATTATCATAAAACTTTCTTCGTCTATGTAGCTGTTCTTTTACATAGTCCGACAAACCAACGTGAAAATTCAAACATTCTAATAACAATGAAATCCAATCAAATCTCCAATTGGAGTTTCATCTTTAGCCTATCTAACATTCTAACTTATTTAAAATTAACGACTATTTTGTTGTTGTTGTTGTTACTGCTGTTGCGAAATATGATACAACCCTAATTAAACTTGTAACTAATGGTTTGATCTAAACAACAGCTGTGCAATTAGAGATGAGTCGAGTCCAAATTTAATTGTAATGACTCAAAAGGCTAGATAATGAAATGAAATATTATCAGAGACAAAAAAAAAAAAAAAAAATAGGCTTGTAGAAAGCGCATCACCTCTCAATTCATTCAAAGACTTGCCACACACCGAGGGATACACATGATAATGAGCCCATGACTTCCACCTCTTAATGAAATAAAAGCAAAAAAAAAAGGTGATGTACTTGTATTGTCCACGCAGGCGTTGCCAATTTGGGTGTAGTATATATTTTTCATTTAAATTTACACTTTTTGACCAAGTCATTGCAGACGGTCAGGAATAAATCCAGAATTTTTTTGTTAATTAAGAAAATGGTACTTATAAGAGTATTCAAGAGATTGAAGTTTTTCGATTGAATGACTAGAACAGTAGATTCTTTATCGCGCGGTAATTTTTTTTGCCGCACGATAGATTTTCTATCGTGTTTTTAAAATGCAAGTAGTAAGTACGAATGCTTTCCTGACAAAAATTGAAAATGTACGGTAGATTTTCCGACCACGTATAGAAAAATATTTACGGTAATGACCATAAATAGCAAAAGTTTCCGAACATTTATTATGATTTTGACCAAAAGTTTTTTAATTAGACTCACTCAGATTGATAATACGAAAATAGAAATGAATATATACTACAGTTGGTGCGGACTGAAAACAAAAAGACAAATTATAATTAAATGGTCAGAATTTTTTGCAATATATAGTCGAAATATATTATTTTGTGATCGTTTATTTCGTAGTTTCGTCTGTGATTGTGTATTGTTAGAATTATTTTAATTTCAGAGAAAACGCTATGTTGATTGCTGAGAGAAGGTTATGAGAGAGGAGAGAAGGTGCTCGAATGAGGAGATATATGATTTGATTTCTGTGTATGATTATAACCGTTCATCACTGGTTCCTAAGAGAGAAGATGGATGAAGAGCGAAGGAAATGAATTTGATCGTTTTGATTCGTTGCGATCGTTTTGATCGTTTTCTTTAACAAAATAATTAATGAAACAAAATTACTTAATGTTCATTAAATAAAATGATAAACGAAACTACTCTCTTTCGTTATCGTTCCGCACGTTAGACAGGTCTAATTCTGCCTTTTATTTTCTTAGAAATTTAATTCTTAATACTGTTAATAATATTTAGAAAATCTTCTGTCAATTTTAAGGTAAGATTATTACCTTAGAAAAAGCAACACTTTATGTGCGAGAGGTCTCAGGTTTCAAACTTTTTTGATGTGCATTGAGATTCGATGTGCATGAATCATGTCGAATCTTGATGCGCATCGAAGAATTCAGATACAAAAATACGGTGCATACACAAGCACCATAGTTTTGCTCAATTCTATATTATTCAAGGTTGAGTGAGTTTGACCTTTATTTTTTATTTTAAAATTATTAAACTAGAGTCAATATATAACTAAATAGAATTGTAATTACAGTTTAGAACATTTTGAGATCAATTAATTTTCTTAACAGGAGCTTTATGTTTTAAAACATCGAGTCAGAACAAGTGCAAAATGAAGATTAATAATCCACAAATTCCTGCGCCGCAAAAAAATAAAATAAAAATAGAAAATAAGAAAAAGAAAATCTGAGCCACTATATGTCTATATGCACATAGAAACTAGAAACTAGAAACATTTCCTACGAAATTTCATGCACACAACAAAAAATAATAAAATAATAAAAAGAACGAACGAAAGAAGCAATACATGCCAAGTTGCCAACAAGTCGGCCATTTGAGGGACAAATTTTACCATGATTAAAATCTAGGTAATTGATAGATTGGCAGACAAAAAGAAATTTTTAATCTAGGTGTGTTATAGGTTGACAAACAAAATAAATGATTTTTTTTTTAATTATTGTTAAGATTTCTAAAAAGATATTTTTCCTCGTTAATTAATTATAATGTTAGGCATTTGTGCATTGACAGAGAATAGTCACCATATTTGCACTCTTACATGCATATCAGAAGTATGTATATATTTATCATAATATGTTTATGAACAAAATTATGGTGCTTACGAATGCATCGTGCTTGCGCATCGAATCTCGATGCACATCGATATTCGTGAAAATTCGTGCACATCGAATCTCGATGCACATCAGAGAGTTCAGATGCGCAAATACGGTGCATATACAAACACCATAACTTTACCCTATGTTTATACTTTATAGCAAAAGTGCTTATTAACGTTTAATTAAAAAAATTGAAAGTTTTCTTTTTACTTTTGAACTTTTTTTTTGAGAAAACTTCCAATTTGAACTTTTTTTTTTGTATATTAAGTATAAATGTTTTTCAGGTGCAGATAATAAAATATTTGTTGGTCAGTTTAGCACGGAAACTTGCATTTAATTGAGCAAACCATAAAAGACATGAAGGTTCTTTTAAACCGACTCAAAACTAATTTGAGGCAAAGAATAATTCTGTGTTTTCCTCTTTGAAGAAATCGACACCAGAATAATAATAATTCCTCTTAGACTGTGTTGTAATTTTCCTATCATAAAAATTTGATAGGAAAATAAAGGCAGAAAAATCCAAATAAAGGCAGAAATATCCAACAACACCTTGCAAGCAAGGCAGCCAAAGATCAAGGGGCAGTGCATTGTGCGGAACCAAATTCGCTGCTTGTATAATTTGTCTTTGTTTCCTGCTTATTTCGATCTGAATTGTTTAAAATTCATCTAACGGTTAAATTACTTGTCTCTTGAATCAAATCACAATCGTCCGTAACGGTCAATCGATTCGTAACGATCGGATCGAGACAAATAAAATCCGACTTACCTCAAATACAAGCAGCAGATTCGGATCCACATTGTGCATATGGACCCTAAAATCCCTTTGAGCTATCATTTTTTTTTTGTTCTCTATCAACTAGACAAAGAGCTCGCGCTCCACGCGAAAAACAAAAAAAAATAATGACAGAAAAAAATAAATCGAAAAAATAAAAAAGTGCTGCAGAAAAGAAAGGAAAAATTCCGAAAATGCTACAGTAAAATACTATTTATGACAACTGTTCTAAGCATGTTCCACCTTTATAACTGTTCCCAAACGTGTTCCACCTTTATATATATTTATATATAGATAAAGAATACCTTCACTGTTTGAAACGATAGAGCGTAAAAACCCTTGAGCTATTGAAGATGTCACAATTCAACGCAAAAAAAATTGACAGATGAAAAAATGGCAGGGCAAGTGCATATGAAGCAACTCTTTTGCGTGCAATTAACACGTTGTGTATCTCAGTATCTGTATCCTTTATCCACGCCACTTGTTTCCTCCATATGCACAAAATTTGTCTCAATTTTGACTTTGTTTCCTTCAAATTATAAATTTATAAGTTTCTCACGTTTAAATTTTAATCACAGTTTCTTTGCCTTGGTGCAACATGGAGAGGTCTCAACGGTTCAAGGCCTTTTCTCTTCTTTTTTTTGGGCTTCATTCAACAAAACAATTCATTACATACAAATATACAATACTTGGAAAGAGAAAGAGAGGCCTTTTTTTAATCAGCCCCACAAACGATATCCTCTGCATTCATTTTTTATGGTCGCTCTCTGCACCCGTTTATGCTGGATCGTTGAATTAGATTTGAACGGATCAGATTTTATTAAACAAAAGCCTCTCTGAATCATATAATTGACACTCAACTGTCCAGTTCTAATCGGACGGTGCAGATTAACGGGTGCAAAGAGCACCGATATAAAATGGCTACAAAGGATACGATTCGGCTTCTTTTTCCTTTAATCAAACCGCGTCTCTCCTGACATTTCACTCTCTGCTTAGGGCTATCAATGAAACCCTTTTGGTCGTTTACTTGACCCGTATCGTACCCGCTAAAGCGGATATGGGTAATGATTATTTTTCGTTAGCTTATCGGATATGAATTTGGGTAAGCAAAGATGCTTCGATACTAGGAAGGCACAAAGTCTCGTCTCCATCACCCGCAGTCGTTCACTTATCGAATAAGGATACGGATAAGAGCTATATCGTACCCGTTACCCATTGGGTAAATTATATAAATATATATATTATAATTTATTTCATAGCTTGGAAATAATTAACTAAAATAAAATTAGAAAATATGCAATTCTAAAAAAAAACTATACATCATTGAAATATACATATCTTGTTTTATTATTAAATAATGCATCATGTATATTGATAAAGAAATTGAGTTGCATTCTATTTCTTTTATAATGTTTCATTAGCAGGTAGTATATTTCTTTAGTAACAAGTGATGTGAGAAGACATTTTGTGATTGTTTTAATATCTAGAACGTTATTTATTGTTGTATTTTAACATTATATATTTATTTAATACTATTAATTTATCAAAATCATACAATTCTTTTATTAATTTTTATCTTTTTTTGATCCATTATCTATCGTTATCCGTTTCGTTATCCGAAATTTTTGACGAGTGCGGATATGATATGGGTAAAGAAAATTTTAATGAATATGGATAGGATATGAATAAAGAAAATTTTAATAGGTATGAATATGAAAATACTCCCATCTGTACCTTATCTTATCCATTGACGAGTCCGAATCTGCTATTATTTTGGAGTAAAAGGAGGGTTCTATTATTCTCTTCTGGATTGTAAGATTAAAAATGGAGAATCTCATCATTACAGATAAACTGCAGGAGAATCTTTTGATTTTAATTTGATCCGTTTATTATAATTCAACGGTTCGAATCAAAGAGAAAAAAAAAGCGGGGATCTCAATCCCCCATTGACAGCCCTATCTCTGCTCTTCTCTGTTGAAGAGGTGATCAGGCAACTGTGGCGACTGGCGAGGCATGCAATAGAGGCACCTCACCTTCACCTGGTACCAACACTGTTCTCTCTTTCTATCCCTTTCTAATTCTCCCATCTCCATTCTCCCAAGAGCAGAGATCGCCAGATCTTATCTTCCTCGCTTCTCTTCACCATTGCTCGTATCTCTCTTCCCGATTTTTGCTTAGACTATTTCAGTACACCTAATTTCTTTCAATTTGATACATAATGTTGAATTCTGCTTCAGATTTGTTGAAATTTTTATTTTAGGTTTTTGAACGCCTAGAGAGCCCAAATATATTACATTGTTGAAAAATTAAGTACATAATGTTCTTCCCTTTTGGGTTATCTACATTAACTTTTGCATTTTATCAATTTGAATACAAAGGAATTCCATTTAACATGTCCTGTTACAAGCGACTGTTATTATTTATGATTGGTTAATTATGTAGTGAAATATTTAATTACATGGACTGAATTATGACCTTTAGTGGCTAAATGCCTTCTCATATATTTTTCTTTATTATAGTAGTAATTCATATTCTTTGACTTTCATTTCAATAGTCTCTCATCAACTGATAGTGATAATGTTAGCATTTTAAATCGTACACTTTAAATGCTGTGGGTCTGTGGCTTACTTCACCAACTTCACAGGAACATATATTGCGTTCCTTGCTGATGTTAGCAGATTTTGTACTTTCACAGGAACATGTATAGCTTTAACATATATATATAGTCATAGTTACATTTCAGATTCAGCACAAGTGGTCTTGGAAATGGAGAGAAATCTCAAATAGTTGGTAAGAGTTTATTTCATTTGATGGGTAGAAAACATAGATTTCAATTCATCTTTTTGTATAGATGACCTATTTAACAAATTCCAATTTATCTGGTATTAAGGGGGACAAATTCTCTTGTCCACTTTGATTACTAATTTGTCAACTGAAACTGGTTTTTGAGCTTGAGATGATAACCATGAAAATTCTAACCAAAGAATGGCCATACAGATTTGTACCGGACTGGTACGGGTCTAACTCGCCCAATCCACTTTTGTATGTGCCAGTTCCCCACAATTTGATGGCATTATTATCTGCGATTATATCAAAGGGAAGCTCCTTCAGAAATAATCAAGATGTGAGAAGGCTTCATTATTATAAAGGCTACCTCTCACAAATTGAGATAGCCACAATCCAGAGAGGCAAATACAGCAAGTAAATAGTAAGAAATTTATGTCTTACTGGAACTTTTATCCACTGATGCACACATACGTACAAAACAGTAAATCAAGAGACATGGTTTTATTATTATTGAAAATAACAAATAACACACTACATTTGAATTCTAAACAATTTAACATATCAAGCACATGCATACATGTTATAAGCAGATTATTTCCTTGTATATAAGTATTTTTGAAGGTTGATTAGTTGCTAGTCCAAAGCTGAGCCTGAAGCCAATCTACAATCTTCTTATCTAGCTGAAATGCCTTGGCTAGCACATCATCTGAAATGGGTGGATTTGAACCGAAAAGTGCCTTAGCGACAGTGATCAAGCCTGGATTTTGGCTGCTCAGACCAGCAAATGCAACAGCAGGGGCATTTCCAATGTTGAACTGGAAGTGGATGAGTCCCTTTGGGAAAACAAACACGTCACCTTTGTTCAACACCTTGGCAAAGAGCTTGAAGTCAGGGGCTGATGTCACAAAACCAACATAGAGTGTACCCTCCACGACGGTGAGCACTTCAGTTGCTCTGGGGTGAATGTGTGGTGGGTTGAGGCCTCCGTTGGGTGCAAAGTCGAGACGGGCAATGGAAATTCCCAAGGTGTTGAGTCCAGCAATTTTCTGGACATTGACAAGGTTCACACTTGATCCCGGATTCTTACTTGTGTCACCGGCTTTGTCGAGGCCAGAGAAGAAGAAGTCTCCTGGGTTCGTATCATTTGGGTTCTTGCAAACTAAACCGTTCACAAATACTGTAAACATGTAAAGGAGAAAAAAAATTAATTCGTGATTACCTTACTGATATGGGGTTGGGAAAGAACTGAATTATACAAGAACATATTTACCAGAAGAACAAAAAAAAAATGATACCTTGAGAAAACTTGTCAGCAACACAGAAATCTTGAAGCGGGCTTGGATCGGACGCGAATACTTGGGAAGAGACAAAGGCAAGGCAAGTGAAGAGAAAAAGTTTATAGGAAGCCATTTCTTTCTAGTATAATTTGTTTTTGCTTGTGATGTGTATGTAAATCACAAATTGCTGTTTGGTAATACAATGGACAAAGCTTGCATGGTTATTTATAGTAGTTGGTGCTTGAAGAATTCCTCATTATTTGGAAATAGAAGAAGTGAACTTTTTTGACAAGTCTAGCTTTGAAATGTTCTCTCTATGTGAATTAGTCGAGAGCTGAAGTTCTATCTTAATGCATTAAATATATATAATGATGGAGTCTTAGATATTGACAACTTCAATTAGAGGATGTGTGTACTATAGTTAAATATGTGTACTTGGAGGTAGGTATATATACTATAATTAACAAATTGAGTGCTTGTACTTTAATTAGCATGTGTTTACTAATTCTCTTTGATTGGTTCAAAAACATCATTGAATTGCATACAATTATTCAAAGTGCTTGTTAATTAAATCGTTTGTACGATCCACGTATGATATCTTATGTTGGTCATTGATTTAATACTTTGCTTGGATCAGCTTTAGCTTGTATTAGTCAAATATGTAATACTAGTATTTTGAAAACGGTTCAGTTCGGAACGATTCGGTTCAAACTCGTCCGGATCATGAGTTGAAATGGGTCATGAGTTAGTACGGTCCGGGTTAGGTAATGTTTTTTTTTCCGAGTGATCGCAATTCTTGCTAGGATCATCGGGATGACGGGTTGTCTGAATTAGTGGCGGGTCGGGGAGGTCTGGATTTGACGGATTGGTCGGATTTTTTTTCAATTTATGATTTTGTAATGATTTTTTTATATTTTCATAAAAGTAACAAGATTGAATTAATATATTTTTTCAATGCCCGACTTTCAGGAGTACATTTTTTATGTTGAAATTCATACAATTTTTTTAATTCTTAGAAGTTAGGTGTCACAACAAAAATCAGTAATTTCAAAGTGATTTTTTTTAAAATAATTAGATAATTTAATATATTAAATAAATAGATAATGACATTGAACTATGCAGTCTCTCGGCAGCTCTACTATTTTTGTTTGGTTCTAAAGCTGTCAATGGTACGATTCGATCGGATGAAGTTATTTTCGTATTCGTATGCATTTGAAATTGGTTTTATTCTTACTCTATCTTTACTGATTAAAATTTGATTTACCTGTACTCTATCCTTATATGTTAAAATTACAATATAAAAAGGATAACAGACGAAAACGGTAATATTTGAATAATTATTATTTTCTAATTTTTATAAATAAACTAACTTATTTAATACAAACATGTCTCTACATAAATATAAAAATATAAATATAGAATCGATTCCAATTCAAATTATTTTATCAAAACAATCAAATTAAAATGCAAATATTACATTTCTTATCTAATTTTTTTACTAATATTTTTTTTAAATTTATTCTATAGGGTAACGAGTACGAAAAAATCTTTATCCGTACCCTTGCCTATTAATTAACAAAAAATATATCTTATCCATATTCGTTCCTAATTATCTAACAAAAAAATCGTGTCGATACACACCTTTTTTTAGAATATATACCCGTCTTATCGAATACGGTATAAATACAATAAACAAATAAAATGATATCTTTCACAGCTATAATTGGTTCCCAGCTTTTAATCGGCTTGTTTCTCAATCAGTACAAAAAGTAATTAATGATTCATCTTTGACGCTGCATGCATATTGTATTTGGATATTTTGTGCCCCTGCTGTTTGGGCATTAATAATAATAATTTGCATTTTATGTTTTTTATGAAATTAAGATAAAAAGGTAAGAGTGTAGTTGTTAAAAGTAGATTAGTTTGAGGGTGGTATTTTTTCTAGATAGAAGATACATGCTTTCTCAAAAACAAAAAAAAATCAGATTTATAATTAATTTGTCTTAGTTGTGGATAAACTGCCTTTTAAACCATTTATTTAGTTAGTAAATATTTCAATATATTGTTCTTATATTAGCCAATGAGAACTCACTTGACAATTGTTTTGTTTATGACAATTTCCAGAAACAAAGTTTAAATTAAAAACCCAACCATTTCCTTCTAATGAACTAATAATCCAAATTTAAGGCCTTAATAAATCCATATTAGAAGCTGTTTTATAGTTCAATTCTACAATGGATCTGAAAATCTTATCACTCCGGTTCTCCATACGAAAATTCTGAATCTGTCTCTAAAAATACTACAACCTCACTCTATATAATAAATAAATGCCTGAATTTAGGACAACAAATAATTTTCATGCAATAAATCCTACGAGCATGGCACAGCTCAAAAGCTCAAAAAAGCTCAAGGCCTTTTCCCTTTTTTTGGGCCTCTTTCAACAAATGATTCTTACATAAACTAGGAAAAACAAAGAGACGCCTTTTTTTCATCAAACCAACCACTTCATCCCTCTCTTCTCTGTGGAGGAGGCGATCAGGCAACTGTAATGGCATGCAATAGAGGCATCTCAATTCTCACAGGTGGTATCAACACTGTTCCCTTTTTCCATCCGTTTCTAATCTTCTCACCTCCCGAGAACAGAGATTTCCAGATCTTCTTTTCCTCGCTTCTCTTCACCATTGATGGCATCTCTTTCCCTCTTTCTCTCTTCCTGATTTGGCTTAGACTCTTAACTTTTTTTTTTTTTCACATAATTGATTTCAATTTGGTACATAATGTTGAATTCTGCTTCAGACTTGTAGAGATTGTTTATTTTAGGTTTTTTGAACGACTGGAGAGCAAAAATACATTCAATACTTGAAAAAATAATTGAATAAAATGAGGAAAACGTGAGATCCGATTTAATTTGAAAAATGAGGAAAATGTGAGATCCTTTTTAATTTGAAAAAACGAGGAAAATGTGAGCCCAAATATACTACATAGTTGAAATATTAAGCACATATTGTTCTGTTAGGAGCGACTCTTATTATTTTATGATTGGTTAATTATGTAACAGATACATTTAGATCCTATTTAATTACATGAACTGAGTTAGGATCTTCACTGGCTAAATGCCTTCTTATTAATCTTTCAATATTATAGTACTAATTGATATTCTCGGCTTTCATTTTAGTAGTCTATAATCAATAAATAATGTTAGCATTTTAAATGAAACACTTCAAATGCTGTGGTTTTGGGCACTTCATTAACTTCACTGGAACATATATTGCTTACTGATGTTACCATAATTTTGTCCTTTTACAGGAACGTTATAGTTACCTTTCAGATTCAGCTCGAGTGGTCCTGGAAATGGAGAGAAATCTCAAAGAGCTGGTATGAAGCATAAATTCATTTGGTGAGTGCAAAACATAAATTTCAATTGATTTTGATACTTCTAAAGATACTTTTAAAAAACAAATTCCAATTTATCTGATATGAAGCCGGACGAATTCTCTAGTCCATTGACCACTTTGATTACTATTAAGTTAACTGAAAACTGATTTTGGGGCTTCAGTTGATATCCATGATATTCTAACCAGAGAATGACATGGTATACAGATTTGTACCTGACTGGTACAGATCTAACTTGCCCAATCCAGTTTTTTATCTGCCATTTCCTCAGAATGTGATGGCAGTATCCTCTGTGATTATAGGCTTATCAAAGGTCAGCTCCTTCAGCAATAATCAATATGCGAGAACTTCATTTAATAATAAAGGCTGCCTCTAACTAATTGAGATAGATGCAATTCAGAGGAAAATACTATAATTAAATAGTAAGAAATTAATGCCATATTAGAAACTTTATACACTAATGCACACATACTGTACAAAATAGTAAAGCAAAAGACATGGTTTTATTATTGACAATAACGTTTAACAAATAACAGATTAAATTTGAATTCGAAACAATTCGTTACATATCAAGATCATGCACACAAATTATAAGCAAATTATTTCCTTGTATAAAAGTGTATTAAAGGATAATACTAAACATATTATTACATATCAAGCACATGCACACAAATTATAAGCAGATTATCCTTGTATACGGTTTTTTTGAAGCTTGATTAGTTGCTATTCCAGAACTGAGCCTGAAGCCAGTCTACAGTCTTCTTATCGAGCTGGAATGCCTTGGCGAGCACATCATCTGAAATGGGTGGGTTCGATCCGAAAAGGGCCTTAGCGACAGTGATCAAGCCTGGGTTTTGGCTGCTCAGACCAGCAAATGCAACGGCGGGGGCAGCTCCTATGTTGAACTGGAAGTGGATGAGTCCCTCTGGGAAAACAAACACGTCACCCTTGTTCAACACCTTGGCAAAGAGCTTGAAGTTAGGGGCTGATGTCACAAAACCTACATAGAGAGTACCCTCCATGACGGTGAGCACTTCGGTTGCTCTAGGGTGAGTGTGAGGCGGGTTGAGGCCTCCGTTGGCTGCAAAGTCAAGACGGGCAATGGAAATTCCTAAGGTGTTGAGTCCGGCAATTTTTTGAACATTGACAAGGTTCACACTTGATCCTGGATTCTTGCTTGTGTCGCCGGCCTTGTCGAGGCCTGAGAAGAAGAAGTCGTCCGGATTCGTATCATTCGGGTTCTTGCAAACTAAACCGTTCACAAATACTGTATCCATGTAAAGAGAAGTAAAAAGAATTAAGTAGTGATTATCATACTGATATGGGGTTGTAAACGAATTGAATTATAGAAGTACACAAATAAAAAAATAAAAAGAAAAATTGAAGAAGCATTGATACCTTGAGAGCATTTGTCAGCAACACAGAAATCCTGAAGTGGGCTAGGATCAGACGCGAATACATGAGAAGTGACAAAGGCAAGGCAAGTGATCAAGAGGAAAAATTTATAGGAAGCCATTTATTTCAATTAATTGTAATTTGTGTTTGCTTGTGATCGATGTGTATGTGAATTGCAAATTGATATTTGGTTATACAATGAGTGAAATTTGTATGGCTATTTATAGTAGTGGGTGCTTGAAATTGAAGAATTCCTCATTATTCGGAAATAGAAGAAGTGAACTTTGTTGACAAGTTCAGCTTTGAAATGTTCTCTCTGTGTGAATTAGTCGAGAGCTGAATAAGTTTTATCTCAGTATACTTCGCCATGCATTAAATATATATGATGGGGTCTTTGATGTTGACAACTACTTCAATATGAATTGATTTACATTGTTGGCTCTGAACACAAGTTGTTATCTCGAACAACATGAATTGATTTCTTGAAATGCATGCAATTGAACAAAAGCGTCAGTTAATTAATTTACATTGGTTTATATGTCTCCAGTATAATTTCTTAAGATGGTAATTGATTATTGTCACACTAATTTGGACACATGAATTAATTAATTAATCACACTGGTACAGTTGCATTACTTTCTGCTTTGGTTTACTATATGCATTCCTCTATATTTAAAAAAATAATTATATCTTTAAGTAGATTAGATTTCATTCAACACACACACACACACACACACACACACACACACACACACACGAGAGTCCATTTCTAGTTAGTTGAGTGATAATATCATAGATTTCCATATATGCTAGCCTATACAACAAAACAAGAACACACATTTTTGTCTAATAAACATTAAAATCGTTTTTTCTTTGATTCATTTAATTTGATCAACAAATAATCTTTTGATTTGACATCATTATTTTCAAATTCCTTTTTTCCCCAAAAAAACAATGCTTTAATATAGAACAATCACAAATATGGTTACACAGTTATCTAATATTTCATCAATTAGTTGATAAATAAATATTTTAAATTACCAGATTGTAAACAGTTGTTCCGAACATATTTACCAAGAGTTCAAAAGATTGCATGCATGACTAAAGTTGACACTTGTCAGCATTCAATTAAAAGGAAAAACTATCTGACAAACTAAACTCAACTTTATTGTAGAGAGTAATTATTATTCCTTAATTGGTAACATTTTTTACGCAATTTAATTAATACTAGAAATTGCATCGCGCCGTATTGCTGCTTCTTGCTTTTTTTTTCTTTTTTTAGAAATCTTTTGTATTAGAAAAATAAACAACGCAGTATTACTAACTTCAATCTTTTTTGTTAAATAATATTATTTTGCTGAAATTAAAATTATAATAATAAATGTCATACACTTTCTTAAGTTCTTTTGAAAGAATGATGATTTATATGAAATGAGAAAGACATGAACATTAATGCCGTGAAATTAATGTTATTAATGATTATACTGAAATTAATGATGTGAAATTAATGGTGTGAAATTAATGGCGTGTCTTTTAATGACGTGTCGCGTGTCCGATAACCTGAACACATATACAATACAAATTGAATAGCAAAACGACGTGTCGGAGTGTCAGAAAAATTAGACACACCGACATCGACACTGGGCAAGCTTTAAAGAGAAGTTGCTCTTTAAGGAAGGTTGATGATAACATCGAACAAGTATTACTAGGATCATAACCACGTCGAACTAAATAAATCTCTTGGCAGTGCTACTATTTTGATTGGTTCTCGATCAGCACTAGGTTGCCTTCTTTGATTCTTTCTCAATCGGTACAAAATTTAGTTAATATTCTTACTCCTTTATTAGGAGAATGAATTAAGTTTTATGCAAGAAATCTCTATGTTGTACATAGTTAATTAATACGGATCGTTGGATCGACTCTTTAAATAAATCACCATTATTATTTTTTATTATTTTAACTTTCATCTTTCATCCTCTTCAATCCAATTATTTATAGACAACATTAACTAAGCTCTCTAAATGAAAGGTCTCTACCTGCTTCATACGCAAATAAAAGAAAAAAAAGTGAATGATTGCACCAGGAACAAAAAGGAAATGTTTTTTATTTGAAAAGAAGGTCATATCTACTTTCAAAAAAAAAAAAAAAAACTTTCAAAAGAAAATAAGGTCAGTTCCATTTTTCCCCATAGAAGCTAGCGATTTCATAAAAATACACATACAAATATTTATTCTATAAATTTTATATGTAAATAATTACTTCACAAAAATTCTAATACTTCGCGGGCCAGTGGCGAAATCAGATAAAAAATCGAGAAAGGAACCTCACTTAATTTTCAAATAATTAATTTTAAGTTCACATAACATAATTAAATAATAAAAAATATTCAATAATTATCAATTATCGCAATTTTTTTATAATGAAATAAAATATATAACAAAAATTTTTTTTTTGAGAAAAAAATATGTATTATATTAAGTAGGTGATTTAGCGATTCGCGCGACTTACCGGTGGAGGAGTGATTTAGCATTTAGTGTTTTATCGATGATAAAACGATCGATAAACTATCGTATTGGTATTTATATCATATCACTTTATTTCAAATGATATAAAGTATAAATTATAATTAATACGATTTATATAATAAAAACATATAATAGTAATTTGGTATCACAAAATACATTTTCAATGACTAATATATTGAATAATTCATAAACAAGTATTTTGGTAGCTCAGAAGCACAAATAAAACAAATAAAAAAGATACCTAAAATTTTATCTTCTAAAAAAGTAATAGTTAAACAACAAAAACAGCTATATCACCGCTAAATTCAGTATTCGTTAAATCGTCAAAAACCACAAAAATCGCATTTTTCAATATCTTGCTTTATAGCTCCAAAAAACGCTAAAACTGCTATATCGTCGTTTTATCGCCGCTATTTAAGAGCTTGATGTTATGTAAACTTCAATTTTCACTACTCTCAATTTAGAATCAGAATTATTTTGACTATTTGATTTACTATTGTACATACTGCGATACTGATTTGGAGGAGGCAGCGGAGCGGAGAGAGAGCAAAGACGAGATGTTCGTGTGGTTGGGAACGATGCCAAAATCAAGGAGCGTTTAACCTTCAGTTTTGCGTTGCGGAGGCACGGAGCGGGAAGTTCGTGGCTTGACTTCATGCGGAACGAAGAGTTGAATCAAGTCGTGATTTGATTCACGAAAAGACATAATGAAAGAGTTTAGAAAGGAGGTCAGAAATTTCATGCAAAAAAGACCTCTACGAAATGTTCCGGACCAGAGGGATCGAGCCGTCGTCCCCCTAGTTCCGCCTCTGTCCCACACAATGTGTGGGCCACTTATTAGTTTCAACATAATGTTCTTATATTATCCAATGAAGAGATCACTTGACAATTATTGTTTTTGTCAATTTTGAAAAAAATTAATCCAAATATTTCGTGTAAATGAACGTATGATCCGATTTTAGATATCAATGGGCTTATAACCCAAATTTAAGGCCTTAATAAAAATAATATAATAATAGGTCCATACTACAAGCTGTTAATTAACATTTAAGATTTTACTCCCACTTTCTTTGCCTTAATTAAGTTTGATTGGTGTGGCGAGAGTGGTGCAACAAAGTCTTAATTAAGCAACTCATCAGTTCCGGTATCAGCGGGTTTGGAATTCAGATGGAAGAAGGCTTTATTTTATTATAAAGGCTACCTCTCAGAAGTTGAGAATTAATGCCTCAATTCATTATAGTTAAGTAAATAGTAAGATTGTGTTATTGAAACTTTTATTCACTAATGAATGCAGACATCAAGTAAATTGTAAATCAAGAGGCATGGTTTTATTATTGACGATAACAATTAATACACAAATCACACACTACATCGAATTGTAAACAATTTATTACATATCAAGCACATGCACACAAATTATAAGCAGATTATTTTCTTGTATGAATTAAAATTTTTTGAAGATTGATTAGTTGCTATTCCAGAACTGAGCCTGAAGCCAGTCTACAGTCTTCTTATCGAGCTGGAATGCCTTGGCGAGCACATCATCTGAAATGGGTGGGTTCGATCCGAAAAGGGCCTTAGCGACGGTGATCAAGCCTGGATTTTGGCTGCTCAGACCAGCAAATGCAACGGCGGGGGCAGCTCCTATGTTGAACTGGAAGTGGATGAGTCCCTCTGGGAAAACAAACACGTCACCCTTGTTCAACACCTTGGCAAAGAGCTTGAATTCAGGAGCTGATGTCACAAAACCTACATAGAGAGTACCCTCCATGACGGTAAGCACTTCGGTTGCTCTGGGGTGAGTGTGAGGCGGGTTGAGGCCTCCGTTTGGTGCATAGTCGAGACGGGCAATGGAAATTCCCAAGGTGTTGAGTCCGGCAATTTTTTGGACATTGACAAGGTTCACACTTGATCCCGGATTCTTACTTGTGTCGCCGGCCTTGTCGAGGCCTGGGAAGAAGAAGTCGTCTGGGTTCGTATCATTCGGGTTCTTGCAAACTAAACCGTTCACAAATACTGTAAACATGTAGAGCACAAAAAATAATTAATTGGTGATTATGATACTGATATGGGGTTGTAAAAGAATTGAAATTATATATAGAAGTACATATTTACTATAAGAAATTAAGAACACACACAATGTGTTGATACCTTTAGAGTTCTTGTCAGCGACACAAAAATCTTGAAGTGGGCTTGGATCCGAAGCGAATGCTTGAGAAGAAACCAAGGCAAGGAAAGCAAAGAGAAAAAGTGCATATGAAGCCATTTCTATTTGGTTATGTTTATCTGTTATAGTTTGTGATATGTGTATGTAAATTGCTAATTGGTTATACAATAGGTAGAGCATGCAGAGCTATTTATAGTTGTGGATGCTTGAATAATTCCTCACGTTCAGTAAAAGAAAGGAAGTTGGTTTTTTTGCAGAATCCAGCTTTGACATGTTCTCTATATGTGTACTGGTAGAGAGCTAAAGTTCTAACTTGATATGCTTTGTGAGTTGAATTAAATTGAAGGGAGTTGATGGGATCAAAGATGGATATATTTATGTAGACAATTTCAATCTCAGGGGATATTATTTCTACAAAAGATCATCTAATTTTAATGTCCCTTTCTTAGCTTGATTTGGTTTCACCAGCTTTAGCTTGAACTAGTCAAACATGTATTACTAGCTAGGATCATGTATTACCTAATTAGATAATAAGTAACTTAGAATTAGTCAAAGATGTGTGCATCATAATTATATTTGTAACCTAATAAATAAAATATTGAAATAGAACTATTCAATCTCTTGGCGGAGCTACTATTTTGATTGGTTCCCAGCCTCACAGTACAAAAAATATATATATATATTTTTTATCAACGATCTCTTTATACTCGCAGAAAAAAATTAATTAATGATTAATCTTTGAATCTGCAAGCATAGATAATTACATATAAATAGGAGTGCACAAAATATTCGTAACTCGTGACTCGCTCGTATTCGGTTCGTGTTCGACTCACTAACAATTCGTTCGTTAACAGCTCGAATGTTAATTAACGAGCCGAGCCAGCTCGTTAGTAAACAAGCCGATCTCGAGCTGTGACAAGCTCGACTCGTGTAAGTATCTAGACCTTAACGAGTTAATTTGAACCATCGAATTGATTATCATCATCTCTAAATAGATTTTTGCCATAGAGAATTTTCACGATTTTATAATTTTATTATGTTTTTTTAAATTATTTTTGTCATTTTTCTTGCAAACAAACTACAAATGAGCCAGTTTGAGTCTTAACGAACCGAGCTCGAGTTGAGAGTTTCAGCTCGTGACCACTTATAGTAATAAGTCGAGTTCGAGTTAGTCTCAGCTCGCTCGAGCTCGGCTCGTTTGCAACCCTACATATACAAGCATACGCACCACATGCATCTGAATTTTTGGGTCCACTAGGCTAATGAATTAGGCTTAATTTTTTTTTTCAATTTCTTGAACTCTTCCTTTATTTTCTTGTTTCTCTTTCTAGTCATGTGTATTTTTAATTTGTAACTAAACTCCTCTTCCAAATTATTTCTAATTTATCCATTAAGTTGTCATATTGAATTCACTATGATTCGCTTATCCATTACCTTCAAATTATTATCTTTTATTTTTAATATCAAAAAAAAAAGAAAAGAAAAGAAAAGGCAAACTAAATAGGAAACAAATAATTATCTTTCAAAGCTAAATAGAACGTTCGAAGTCTCAGAGAGCTTCTGCTCTTTGAAACTAAATTTAACGCAACGTAAATTTTAGTGGAAATCTAATTCTTGACAAGAGTTTCAGTAGCATTCCTGTTTGTTTATTTGTTTATGAAAGATAAAAGTATGTGTATTTGGTAAAAGTAGGTTGTTTACTGGTCTGTTTCTTCTGGAAATAAGAGACTTACCTTATAAAGAAAAAAAAAGATAAAAAATAACTAAATAAGTGCCGTCAAGAACTCAGTTTAGAAAAGTAATCAGGTTGTGCTTGTTCCGTTCTAAAGACCCGTTAGGTTAGAATGCAAGAAATGTAGAATTGAATTGCTTAATTTCTAAAATTTCTACAATTATTATTTAGAAATTAATTTTAATTGCAGTATTTGAGATGCTAAAGCCTCATTAATAGGCCATGTTACGTGTTAAAGGCTTTTTGAAAGACAAACCACTCATCCAGAAATTTTGCCCCAAATGGAAAAGGAATTCATAAAAACGCTTTGAACAGGCTTTTAGAGATAATTAATTCCACAAAGAGTTTCCATCAAATACTGATACCGTATCATGCATACAAACTTTTATCTTACTGTGAAGCAGGCAAATAGGCAAATGCATCATACTAAAGATTTCCACGGTTACAACTGTACAAGGATCACATAGTTCCCACCATACTTGTAAAAAACTAAACAACAAGACAATATGCATAATTCTTTGATCAGGTGCGATTTGTCATTATTGACAAAAGAAACAGTTCACCACAGACTTACTACACACACAAATTCCACCTAGTTATTTGCCTAACCATGATTTCTCCACAAACATCAAAACTTTACAGAATCATTCAGTAAGGCAATAACATTATGAGAAACAAACAAACTGGTAAATATACATTGTCAAGCAGAAAATCACTCGGACTAAACTCCAACAATAATTGGAACAGCACAGGAAATTTTAATGCAGAACATCTGCACGCCGTCTATTTTATTCAGTTGGCCACGTCTTTGTAGAACTCTGAGGGTATCACAGAGGGGCAATATTTCTTCGCCACAAACTTATACTGCAAAATGAGAAAGAAAACAGGAAGTTGAATATCCAACTAATAACATTACATAGCATCATTAATCAAACTAAAATGAGTCAATGAAATACTATGTTCACCTTATGCTGACTGTACTTTTCTCTGATGGCAGGGAGACTGCTTCCGGCACCATTGCAGAAAAGCCGATGAAGTGCATTAACACAGTCTTGCAATTCAGAAGGTTTGTACAAGGTGTAATGTGAAAGTGTAGCACTCTACAATGAAAAAAAAACCCATCCCATTAGAACATTATCGGGCCGTGTTCGGCACCAAACAAAAATGTGGGAAAGGAACAGCTGGGTTTGGGTTCTCCTTTCCCACCAAACTTGCGAAAAGATAAATCTAGTCAGATTGATTTTTTCCCCAAAATTTTGCACTGATTTGGTTGATTTATCTGGGATTTCATACCCATTCCCATTTCCAAAACATAGCAGCCGAACACACCAGTGGAAAAGTAACCAGTTATCAAAGAAGCGCCCATTCCCATAATTCCCACAATTCCAAACGGGGCCTCAATGGTTATCCTCCTTGTGTAGTTTTTGCAATAAGCATTAATTATATATTTATATTATAATGTTGACATAGATATTTTTCTGTCAGATAGAAATTTGGTCCAAAAATGGAAATGATCAAAATATTAGGTCCCATTGAGTCAATTATTGTGTTGGTAATTAACCTCAAATTAGAACACCCCAAGTCAAATATTAAGTTTAATTAGACCACAGAATTAGAGAGTAATAAACACAAACCCATGGATTTCTGGTGGGGTGGAGTACGAATTTTGCCAGAAAGATGGAGGCAGCAGCTACAAGTGAAGGACTGCAACAAAGCAAGTTGTACTCAAGAAGAGACAGTTCAGCAATATAACTTGCTAGGAACTCCAATAGCATCAAGGGCTCCTACAAGAGAGGAAAGTATAGATAAATATCAGCATTAAATATGTGGTTTGGAATTAGGGCTCGTTAAACTAATTCCAAACAAACTGGAAAAAGTTTTTTAATGCAATGCCTGAATATAGTTGAATCACAAGTATTTCTTTCAAAATTCACTTTTCAGCTGGGGGGTCATAAAAAGGCCATTTTGTCTACTTCCATTACAAAAATAAGAACAATTTAAATTTGGATGTGTCAAAAATAAAGAAGTACCTCATCACACAATTGAGCAGCACGAACAAACCGCCTAGTAGAAATAAGAGGAATGAAAAATAATTAACTACAAAACAGTGTATTCAAATCAGTCAGGAAAATAAAGACTCAGTTCAGACCTCAGAAAACATTTAGCAGTTGGGGCTGTCAGTTCAAACTTCAAGAAACTCAAAACTGAAGCCTCCATTTGTAGAACCTCATCTTTGAAGTATGTATTGTCTGTAATATAGCAAAACTCCTCTACTTGGGGTGCACATATCTCCTCATATTTCCTAGTAAAGGTCACATTATGTAAATTCTTGGCACAACAAATCAGATACTCTAAAGGATGAAATCATGATCAAATGAAGCCATTATTCTTACGATGCAATTAACATGCATGCAACACCAAGGAGTTGTAGCCTTTGACGGCTTATCTCATTTCCAGAAAGGTATCGGTCAATATAATTAATTGTCAGGTACAGTGTATCTGGTACAAGTCTGTACTCCTCAGACACCTATATCATAGAAATTAAATGTGTTAGGTCTATATATTTTTGTAAGGTCTGTGTGTCTGAGAGAAAGGTAGAGAGAATATTACCTCCACAAGCCAGTCAACAAGAATTGCTCGCATGCCAGGATTAATGTCTGTTTGGATAGTTTCCATGAAATCAGTTGAAGGTCTTTTCTTTGTCTGCATATTAAAGGCATGCCACAGGAAGATTGAGAAAACATAAATGGGAGAATTTCAACAACACTCAACTTCAATTTCATTACAGAAGACAGACAATACTCTGTAAAGAACATGGTTGTTTTTAAACAATAACAATACATTATCAACTTTATAGTTGTTATTTCTAAGCTTAACTGCACTTCCAATAAGCTTTGTGCAGAATCATGTGAATATTATGGGGGCAAATGACAGGGGAACAAATGAGTGAAATATCAAATTGATTTACAGCTAGTGATTGTTTTACATTCAATACATTGTGTGTGTGGTTTATATGGGTCCTGATTCAATTGGACGTGAAATTGCCGTTTACTTTACAGCAAACTAATCAGCCAAACGTTAAATTGCTCAAATTATGGCTAGTTATTCGTCTGTTGCAAATACTATAAACAGACAGAACTGAATTGCTTATACAAAAACATATTCCTCAAATTAGTGTCTGTCATTCAACATAGGGTAAATTGGTGTAGACTCACCTCAGCCATGCGCAAGTGATTGTATATGTCACATGCAAGTGAGGCACACAACTGGGGGTCCTCATTGTCATTGTCAATTTCCATCACAGAAGGTGCATCTTCATCACACTTGGAAACTGTCAAATTGGTACCACATTAGTAAATTCTGTACACATAACTCGGCATATATAATGAACATATAGGGAAAAAATAAACAAACAAACCAGAACTGATTATGTCATCACATATTCTCAAATTTGCGTTGGCTCTTTTTTCAAGTGAATCAACAATAGACGAGTCAACATTGTCTATATACTCGAAATCAGGGCTCTTCATTGAATCACACATGGACATGGTCTCAGAGTCTCTTGACCTTTCTGGGGAGTGATCGGTGCGACTTGGTATGAGAGGTACATGAATGATTGGCATAAGAAGTGGTACAGACACATCCTTCTTTGGTACAGTAGCGGCACTAGAAATAGATTTAGAAAGAGGATTAGTGATGGCAGGAGCTGAGCGAGAAGAAGTCTTTTTAGAGACAGAAGGAGTTAGCGAAGATCTTCTGTTTGTCAAGCTGCGATTGGTTGTGTTGGTGGGCCCCCTTTTCACAATCGATGATGTAGGTGGGTTGCTCTTCTGTGAAAAAAAAATGTATGAAAGATTGGAATTAAACAAATCAAATTTGCAAGAAAATCCCAAATACGCCTCAACAATAATAACAAGAATTAGAACGTTTGGATAATCATAAGCTAGATATTTGAAAAAGATAATCACATGCCAGAACAAATTGATATGATTTCAGTTAAGGCAAAATTTTGTAGAGACAATATATGATGTACAGTTGCTCATATGATTCGGAGTGGTGATTAAACCATAATCAAGTAATAAATAAAAAAGAAAGATAACATAAATTAAAGTATTTAGTTTATTAAAACGAAATGACATCTGTCTTTGAATTACTTGCATCAAAACCTCATAACAGTTAAATAATCAAGAACGCTAGAAAGAGTTTCAGGAACCAGGGTGAAAACTAGATTTATTTTAGAAATGATGATAGCTAATTCATACAAGTCGAAGAAATTATAGACAAATTAATCCTGATCGAAACAGAAAGAGATACAAAATTCTCCACACTCACAGTTACAGTTTTGGCTGGTGCTCGACCCACTGCACGCCCCCCATTGCTCACATTGCTCACATCTCCAAGCGCAACCCTCTTCTTTCCGGTGATCGCCGGAGCCTTGACAGGAGCACTCTCAGACGCAGTTCTTTTCCCGGGCGCGGATGGCACTGAAATCGATGATCTCCTGTTCGAACTCGCCATCTCTCTAAACCCTAGCGATTCGATCGAACAATGAAAATAGTTTCTTGTTTCTTGTTGTTTTCACTTTTTGGGATCGGGTTTTGTGGATTTGAGACGAAGGGGTCCGATTAACAATTGTTTCCCTTTTCGAGTTTTCGGACAAGAAAGAGAGAGTAAAGAGGAGGGACTAATAATACATTTGAGAAATAACTATAATAAAACGGGTGTATAGCTCGACGCTCACTGAAATGCGGGACCCGTGTTTCATACAAAATAGTAGGACCCGTATGTCGGTGACATGTCTATATGCCACGTAGACGTGTAACTGGTTCACACAATTCTCGTACTACTGAAATTTTTGAATTTGATGTTGCCTCTCTCCATTTATATTAATTGGAGATGTCCTGTGTCGTCATGCATGCAGGAGCCTAATTCAAAAGGCTATTGAGTATTGATACATGAGGGAACCAATGCTCAATTGCTCTTGCTTATCGGTATCATTTTTTTTTTTTTCAAGTTTAGATTTTGAAATATAAATTGTTCAATGTATTTTAATTATCTTAAATACATGTATGCAAAAATTGATAAAATTCTACCTTCATTGCAATGCGCCATCAAAAGAGACAGTTAAATCGTATAATTTCTATCGTTAATTTTATTAACTCTTGATGACTATTAAAGTAAGTTTGAAATGATTCAATACAATTTACACATATAATATGATATACATAAAATATATAATTAATTAATTTTAATATTTAAAAAATTAAAAATATTTAATTAAAATTTAGTTTTATAAACACCACTCACCAAAATCACATTCATTTGATCACTTCTCTTGATACATACCCCCTTTGTATTTAAAATCCTGTGATTTGAAATCCTGGCCTCTCAGAGCCGTACATGCGCTTCCTTGAAAATTGTGCTACAAGCGTTGTTCCAGTAACAACGGTTTCTGAAAAGGCTTTTGTTATTTTATTATCAGCAGCAGTAAGATCATAACAGGCGATTTGAAATTGGGACGATCAGAGCCGTTGATTCTCTGCCTCAAAGATCGTGCAGGGGAGCGTCCCAGAGGTTTTGAATTGCGTCGGAGTGCGCTCACCTCTCGGTAAAAGAGGTAACCATTTGGCTTTGTTTTCTGAAGGCGTTTTGGTTTGAAAATTGAATGGTGGGAAGCCAGAGGGAGGTGAGCGGATCCGAGTTGTTTTAAATTCGAAGTTCGAACTAGAGAAGAAGTTAACGTTCCTCAGAGAATTTAATTTTAAAAAGGAAGATCTCGAAGGACAACAGCACAATTTCTCCGGATTTTCTGTTGCCAAATTTTTGTTATAATAATTTTGTTGGGAATATTTTATTCATCCTCTCGCACCCACAAATATATAAATTTAAACAAATTTTGAAGTTGATTTTCTTGACAATCAACTTTCAAATAAAATCAAAATATCATAAACATAACAAAGTGTTATAGATGTATCATAAACTTATCAATTGATTTGATTTCAAATTTTAGTGCAATTCAAGTGTTAATCGCTATCCTATCAAAATTTGCAACTATTCATGTATGATAATCTCACTCCTATATATAAAAATAATACTAATTAAATAAAATTTTCTAAATTATTAATCTACAAGTTTAAGAACATGTTACTTAATTTTTACTATTTTTAAGATTCTTTTTCGAATTTGTTGAAAATTGAATTGCCAATGTTATCACATGTGATTCTGAAAATAAAATTTTGAAATTCCATTGGGTTTTTTTTTGCATACCTGAGAAAACAAATTAGCTGTACTTTTTAGATTTTGAATTGTAAAATTAAATACAAAAACCAAAAATCCGAATAATATGATGTAAGGCATTTCAACCATGTTCTTTATGAAATTCGATATGATATTTATGCATAGCATGACTATTTATACGTATTTGAATATAATGTTTGAAACGTATCTCATAATGTTTGCAATTTGTTGCATCTCTGTTTGTATGAGTTAATTTATACTACCTCCATATTTCAAATATCTTACTTCATTGCATTCATATCTGATACTTCTTCGATACTTTGTTATTTCAATATTCTTCATATACATTACTGATAATTTTCTGATTATTTTATTCACTTTGACTGATAAATTTGATCTCTGATATATCCCGTAAGGTAGAAGTCACAATCAATCTTATAAAATTGCTGAAAAATGAGTGGGAAATGAATATGGAGAGAATTTGAATCCAAAACAGGTCACTAAAATCACAATCAAGCTAGTACTGAGAGCAATTGAGTAAATCAAGATAACAAAATGCAAGTATAGTAAAGAGAGAGAGAGAGTAAAGAGCAAAGAGTAAGAGAACACAAAAATACGCGATGTAACGTCGTTCAACCTACAAACAAACTAGGCCTACGTCTACTAAACAATAAGTATTTTTACAATTGCGGAACCTATTTTTTGTTTTTTCTGACATAAGCAAACCAATCTTAGATTCCTAAACCTATGCAAGGGGCTCACCGCTCTAAAAGATAAAAATGTCCGATTGACAAACAATCAAGGACATTGATGCACTACTTGACAACACAATGTAGTACACCAAATAAGGCTAACAAAGCTAGCAAACAAGTGTTCTCGAATCGACAATTAGATGATTGTAGCTATTCTAATTCTTTAAGATTTAGGTAGTTGTAGTAGAAGGCTTTAGTACTTTTTTTGATGCTCAATTGAGTGCTTGGAAACATGGGGAGGATTTAGTTATTCTTCCTGGTTTGTATCCTCAAGATATATATAAACTGGGCACTTCTTGAAGTCTTGCAATCTGGAAATTCCCTTCTCGTGTTACAAAAACAAGGAACCCGTTACAAAACTCATTGTAACGAGTTGGAAAACTTTCAGTTTTGCACTTCTCTGCTTGGTTCACTAACTTCTGGGTCCTTATGAGCAAGAATCCGTTGTGACGGGTGAGGGACCATGGACGGGTTGATGATGCGTTATGACAACACAAGCCTTTGGAAAATTCTCTGTCTTTAGCACTTCTCCTCTTTAATTCATCACAACAGATTGGAAACCTATTGTGACGGGTGGGCAACTCGTTATGACGGGTAGGGAACCCGTTGTGATGGGTTGTCCATGTGTTATGATAACGCATTGCTCTGTGAAGTCTCTATTTTTGTCCTAGTGACTTGATCTTGATATCGTTGTGATCGTCATGACTTGTACATGCATGATTGAGCATTTGCATCATCTTATTGTACCTATATAAACCTCCAAATCACCAAAATTCAATTGTGCAATGTTAGTACTGTTTTGTTTTGCAAATTGTCAAACAAGAGATGAGTTTAATCCAACAAACTTCTCCTTTTGGCAATTTTCAAAACCATATGTGCGTGCTTATAATTCTTATGCACAACACCATATTTCTTTTCCTTTTTGCAAAGTATGAAAAAAAAAGCTCAATTCAAATACTTCTCCTAAATATTATCATGTATTTATATTCAAGTCAAGATATAAATTGCTCCACCTTAGTGATATAAGTTTTACAATTTTAGTACATGTTTCATTTTGAATTTAATTTTACAATGTCAAGAATAGTAAGTAGCATAATAAACAAAATATAAACAAGAGATATATATCAAGTTAATTTGCAATTTCAATCATCTCTAATTTGAATTTCAATTCAATGTGTTGATTCGTATCAAGAGACTTTGTAAACAAAAGACATATATCAAGTTAATTAAATTTGATGAATTTTGATGAATTATGAAATAATAATCAAATCACATCAATTTTAAAACACTATTTATAAGCTCCAGCTCCAGAATATGCATATGATTACGTCCATATACATTTTGCTATTTTAAAGATTTTTTATGAATTAGTTAAAAATTTCTATTATCAAGTTTGTGAACAAAAGAATTGTCAGGTGGCCTCTCCTCTGTTTTAATTGTCTGGTGTACAAGTATTTATATTTAACTATCTGATAACTCTAGATATGTCAAATGTGTGAAATAATTACGAAAGATGTTAGTTTCGTTAACCGTTTTGTAATGAAGGATTAAGAAATTTTGTTTCGTTAACTGTTTCTTTAAAGAAAACGATCTAAACGATCAGAACGAATCAAAACGATCGAACTTCTTTCCTTCGCTCTTTAGCCATCTCCTCTCTCATCACGCTAAAGCAAACCATGAATCGATGATGAACGATTCTAACCATACACATGAATCAAATCTTTCATCTCCTCTTTCGAGCAATCCTTCATCTTCTCTTTCGAGCAATCATTAATCTCCTCTCAACATAGTCTTTTTTCTTTGCATTCAAAACAATTTTAACGATACACAGTAAATAACGAAACTACGAAATAAACGATCACGAAAAATAATATTTTCGTTAACCATTTCGTTGTTTAAATGAAAATATTTCTTTGATCGTAATCGTTTCATTTATCACGAAACGAAAAGAGAAACGATGAAACAAGCCGACATTAACATATTCAACCAGAATATTTATATACATTTTCTTAATGTTATAGATTTAGTGTGCTTCAAAAGATAAGTGTAACATATTCGTTAACCTATCACCTCACTGAAATTGTCTTACTTATTATATTTAACGGTCCGATTGCGTTTAATCACAGCTCAACGCCTTTATCGCTTTGCTCACACAAAAGGAAATATAAGATTCAGAGCCATATGAGCCGTTCGATCAGCCCTCATCGGCTTAGATTACTCCGTATCTAACTGTAACAGTATTCCCTCCCGCCACGGCTTCACGCGCGGCCGTTGGTTCGAATCTCTCCTCTCTTATACACTCGCACGATCATATTTTCTCTTTCCTTGAATCAATCAAAATAAAACCAAGTTTTAGATTTCATTCTCTTTCACTAAATTAATTAAATTAGACCAAGTATATTGGTTTGTTTGTATATGTAATTTCTTAATTTTAGAAAATGTCAATGCTTTCTCCCTCTAGCCTTATGCTTCATCTTTCCATTGGTTCCTTTTCCCCTTTTTCTCCCATTTCCTCTCTTATACAATAACACATTTTCAAAGTTTCCTTTTGTTCTTTAAATCCAGATAATGGCTCTACATACCTTTTGAGGCGAACTGAGGCTTAATTTGGAATTTCTCTGTGAATTGGGGAAGTTTGTTGATAGAAACAGGCTGGAGTCACTTCAATTATTGAGTTATTATTTAAATATCTGTTGATTCAGGTGTGTTATCTCATTGAACTTCTGAAAGTTTGTATGTTTCATGTATATTTCAAATTCCAAATTGAAAATAATTGAGGAATTGACTAGTTCAATTGAAGACAATTTATTGGAAACCATCTTCCATGTTAATTTTTTTTGTTATCTTTGCAAATTATCATATTGTTGTGCTCGCATCTTCCTAATCGCGCTCATTTTGCATGATTAACAATCCTTCTTTTATGCTGTCCATGAAAAGTTGACCTTTTTATTGAGAAGTTAATTCCATAGGAATGTGAGAAGCTCATTCCCATTTCATTTTGTAGAATGTGCAAGATGAACCCATTGCATTGAGCACTATGTGGAAAATAATGCTAGAATTATACACTATGCTTCGTGTCTCGTACTATTACCATTGCTCAGGTTTGGCAATAATATGATACCAGCAGGATTTTCAGTTACTGGTTTCTGCATAGCCTCTTTTAAAAGAATATAGTTTAACTAACAAAAAATTTCCTACATATATATTTTGGTACATACATTGTTCTTTGGTTGAGGTACTAGCCTGATAGCGCTAAACCTGCTACATTTCTGTGCCCATTTGATCTATCAAAATTTAAATTTCTGCTTTGAATTGTTATTGAGTTAATATGATTATAGAATCAAAGGTGTATTTTGGACCAAATTCAGATGGATTCAAAGTCCCACAGCAAGCCGCTTTTCACCGACTATAAAATCGAGCTAACTCCAAATGGCAACTCCGACCATTCAAGTTATAACAAGCTCAGCCTTTTCATCAGTCCCCTTCCAAGTCACAAAACCAGTACCTGCCCCAGCCCCAAGCCCTACTCCGGTACCGACCCGAAACTTTCCTCAGGCAGCAATTCAGACTACAGTCCATATTCAAACAACCAACCTAGCCCATGTCCCAGTCCCAAACCACAAATTCCAACCCCCAAGAAAAAGTCTGACCAATCTAGTCTTAACCAGTACCAACATCATGCACCAAGCCCAGGCCGAGGGCTGCCGTTCCCACCGATCACTGAGAGAAATAAGAGCAGAAACAGTACAAGTAGTGCACCAAGTACATGTTCTGGTACTAGTGTTAGTATTGGGAAAGGATCCAATCGGGAGAGCACAGACAGTACCGGTGGACCGGTGAACAAGCACCACACTGGAGGCGACATTCGTTGGGAGGCCATCCAAATTGCAAATTCAAGAGATTCACCTCTGAATCTCGGCCATTTTCGTCTCCTCAAGCGGCTCGGATATGGTGACATTGGCAGTGTGTACCTAGTTGAGCTAAGAGGAACTGGTACATACTTTGCCATGAAGGTCATGGACAAAGCATCACTCATTAGTAGGAACAAGTTGATTCGGGCAGAGACCGAAAGAGAGATTTTGGGCTTGTTGGATCACCCATTTTTGCCAACGCTTTATTCGTATTTTAAGACAGAGAAGTTCTTTTGTCTTGTGATGGAGTATTGTAGCGGAGGTAACTTGCACTTGCTGCGACAGAAACAATTGTCTAAACACTTCACAGAACATGCTGCACGGTTAGTACCTTTCTCCTCTATATCTTTTTTGAGTTTTTTCCAATAAGAACATTGTTTTAGCATTGGTTCGTTTAATTGAAGGAGTGTACAATCAATTTGTACAATTCTCGACAAAAAAAACAAGGCAACTTTCATAAGTAAGACACATCTTACCAGCAGCTAAAACTAATTGTATTTATGGAAACTAACATTCGATATTGAAATCAATAAGAAGCCCCTCATATTTTCCTTCTAACTCTACCAAAAAATTATGTAAATTTAACTGCAACATTTGAATTTGATTTTCTTGATTTGAGTGCATATTAAGCATCGAAAAGAATTAAAAATGTTTAGTAGTTAGGGGCAGGATGGTCATTATTGAACAGAAACAGATACCACACATATATATAACATACAAATACATAAATAAGGTCATGTGGTAGTTGCAATCTCTGGAAGACCGTTGGTATTAGTTGCTGAACCTACAACTGTTCGATGCTTCTTACAGATACGATAATCCTGGTATTATTGCAAAATAACCTAAATTAGATATAACTTTAGATACCTTTTTTTGGTGAGCCCGTCGGTCACACATTACCAGTAAGGGTAATATGGTAACAATTACTTTTTGCATAAGCTGTCTGATAATAAAACAGTACTATAATATATCATATGCAGGTTTTTCGCGTCTGAAGTACTACTAGCACTAGAATACCTTCACATGCTGGGTATCGTCTACCGTGACCTGAAACCTGAAAACATACTGATCCGTGATGAAGGGCACATTATGCTCTCTGACTTTGATCTCTCGCTGCGCTGTTCCACCAACCCGACTCTTGTCAAGTCGGCATCATTACATTCTTCCAGCTCCAAGGAATCCAAATCAGCTCTAGTCGAGGGCGATGGTGTGATCCAGGGTTGCATCCAGCCGTCGGCCTTCCTCCCCAGGATTCTACCCAAACGCAATCGCAAGTCCAAGTCAGACTTCGGGATTGGCTCCACCTCCGCAGTTGAGTTCAATGCAGAGCCCACCAATGCCAGGTCAATGTCTTTTGTCGGGACCCATGAGTATCTCGCGCCAGAGATCATAAAGGGCCAAGGGCATGGCAGTGCGGTGGATTGGTGGACCTTTGGCATATTTTTGTACGAGCTTTTACATGGTACGGTAGCTATATATCTGCATTTCTTTGCTTTGTAATCTGTAGGTATTGAACTGGCACCATAACTATGCATCTGCAATTCAGCTCAAGGCTCATGCAGCTCTTTGTTTATGAAATTGGCATTTAGTCAACATCTCTGTGATTTTTTTGTAACAAATGCATTTTCTATAGTAGGTACCGAACTATTGTAGGAGATCAAATCATTTTCCTTTAGTAGTATCATTCAGATGCGATCACTTTTTGTATATGTACCTAAAACAGGTTCAACACCATTCAGAGGAAATGGCAATCGCGCAACATTACAAAATGTGCTAGAACAACCATTGAGGTTTCCGGAAGACCCAAGTGTGAGCTCAGCAGCACGGGACCTTATACGTGGTCTCTTGATCAAGGACCCGCAAAAGCGAATTGCCTATCGACGCGGCGCAACGGAGATAAAGCAACACCCCTTCTTTGAAGGAGTCAACTGGGCACTGGTAAGGAGTAGCAACACACCTTTCGTACCAGATCCGGTTGATTTCAGACAGTTTGCCGGAAAGGATCAGAAGCCTGGTTCGAGTAGTACATCTCCTGCTACCAGTACTGCTGGGAAGACTGACAGTACCGACTCTTCAAATGTAGATTTTGAGTACTTCTAGAAAATTACCCTATTATACTGTTCTTTTTTGTTCTTATTTGTCCTTTTTTTGGATATTGCTTCTCTGAAAACAACTGTTGAAGGACAAGCTAGCTCTGTTGCTTCAGGGAATTACCTAGAGAATTTTAGAAACACCATTTTCTGAATCTCTGAAGGAATTGAACAACTTTTCTACAATCAAGCTTTACTTTAACTTTCACTTTTGTCTGTTAACTATATGAAACTTAAATAGTTGTATAAAGTACTATTAACCGAGGATCATATATATAACTCAGTTCATTTAATTTTTTCAATTGCTTAAGAGTTAGAGATATCTTTTGGAGACGCCTAGTTATTTCCTTTATCCTCAATTAGAAAAAAAAAACCACTTTAGTATATACTTTCCTTCATTACATTAATTTGTAGCATGAGACCTCGCTAGATTTGTACCCAATTTTGGTCAGCATTGCAATGAATTCAGCGTCGTATATTAATTGATAAATATTCTCACCTTCTCACCTTCAAAGAAAAAAAATGTTCAAGTAAATGCCAAAAAAATAAAAATACACGAGCACTCGACAACAACAAACAAGGAATACGAGCCCAATTTACTGAAAGAAAGGATATACACATGGACCAATTCTGAGTTGGGCCAGTTTAGGCCCATATTAAATTTTATCGGAAAAGCTATGTAGAAGATCTTTTTTCTTTCCCTTTTCTCCAGCAAGAGGGATCAATATTCTTTGTTATTCTAATATTAAATGAAGCAACGGGTGAACGTTGTTTTGGAAAAATTATTCTTTGTTATTCTAATATTAAAAATTTGGAAGATTCTTTGGAAAATTGTCATTGAAAAATTATAATTAAGTCGTTCCTTTCAAAGTAAAATTATCATTGTAACAAATTTTACTATATACAATGCAAGATATAAACAATTCAATAATAAGTATAAATATATTTCATAAATGATATAAACATCATTTGAGACGCAGTTTGAAATAAAAAAACAATCTGGATAAACATTAAAATTTCAAACGTTAACAGAAAATTGATTTTTGAGACTTGAGAGGATGATAGAAATATTGGTAGGATATGGGAAAATTTTCATAGAAGGCCATATAATATATATTTTTAACAGATAAGATCAAAACCACATTAAAAAATTCACAGAAGGTCAAGAATGCAAGTATTCCTTACGCTCCTAAATTTTTTCAACTCCCGTTCATTTTTTTATCTTAAGCTTTAGTACAAGAACGCAAATATAATTACGTCCTTGATTCTTTGTGATATTTTTAGAAGACAGTTGACCTTATCTGTTAAAAAATTTGTTTCTGTGACTCTTTATTTAAAAGTTCGGATGTGCAGGCAACGCTAGCTAGGTTGATGGCAAAGTCCAATGTTAAATTTCTAAAATTGCCAACATATTCTTAATAAATGAAATATCCAAGGAAAATATATGCATGTATGTTCATAAATTAACTTAAAAGGAAATAGTTGTGTAGCCCTCATTAATTCTGACAGCCAATATATCAAGGCTGTCATGTGGGCCATAATTTGGAAGTCTCAACCCCTGTTTAGACACTATATATATATATATATATATATATATATATATATATATATACGAGCAAGACTAAAATAATATGCATAGTACATCCAATTTTGTACTATTCGGCCATTTATACTTAATTTGGTCTTTAATGATATTTAAGTTGCTCAATAAATTTTTCATATCAAAATCTTGTAGGAAATCAAATTTCGTTATTTTTAGAGCTTTCTGACTATTTTTTAAATATTTTTTAAAAACTGCTCAGAAATGACACTTTTGTAGTATTAAATCTGGACTGTTTTTAAAAAATATTTAAAAAATAGCAAGAAAGATCTAAAAATCACGAAATTTGATTTCCTACAATATTTTCATATGAAGAATTTATTGAGCAACTTAAATCTTAATTTATTGACTTACATATATGCATAGTATGAAATGAAATGTACTATGCATATTATTTTAGTCTTGCTCTCTCTATATATAGCTAGCCCTCAATTTGTTCGGCTGTTTTAATAGTCTGTATTAGTCTAAACCAACCTTAAATCACCCCTGAGAAAATGTTATAATTAAGGGGTTGACCCAACGATCCCCAACCTACAATATTGAATATAATTGTTTTTTTATTCATTGTACGACTTACAACATACACAATCACAAACAAAACAGAAAATAAATTTGAAATGATTTAGAAAATATTACATCAGATTAAAAACTTCAAAAATTTTAGAAAATAGAAATGCTCTTAATTTTAAATTGCAAGGTTGGTCAACAAATCCCTCATTGTGTGATCCAAGCTCATAATAATATTAAATTAAGACAATACTTGTTCATCAATTACCTATAGAACTAAATTTTTATGACGGTCGAGATTAAAAAATTAAATATTATTATCTATAAAAGTTGAATTAAAATTTGTAGTTGATTGGACACTCAAGCTCGGAGTTAGGTGTAAGTTTATTTTATTCATTGTTCATAAATTTACAACACATGCACAAAAAATCAAAAAATAAATTTGAAAAATCTCTCTGAAAATAATCTCTACCAAAGCTTGAACCCCAAATCTTCTCATGAAAGTCTTGTGTCTTACCATTACGCTAGATACGATTTGACGACCATTGCAGATAAGTTACAAGCTCAGTAGTTGTAAGTTAGAAGTTCAGTACTGGTGCGGCGTCATGACATCGATTGGTGGTCTTGAAGCGGGTATTTTAGTTTCACTTCACATGTTTCTTGTGGTAATTCTATATACTCATGACGCAACATTGCGTCACTGTTCATCGCTACAGTAAAATCATTGTATCTTTTGTTGCAATTTATTATTATTTTTTATTATTTAAATAATTTATTATAATTTTATTATTATAATACGAAAGTTTGAAATTTAAAGCGGATATTTGTGTTGGAACATGTGAATAGTGGAACAAAATATGTTACAGAGTAAAGCAGATCATGTTGATTTAGTTGTTGTTCAAGATGCATGTGTCTGACTGTGTCGCGATAATATTCAATGAATTTATTATTATTATTATTATTGTTATTATTAAAATAAAATTGGTGAACACATCTGCGAAAGTCGCCTATAAAAGTAAATTGGATAATCTTTAAGAGAAACTATAGCTTTCGTAGGCACTTGTCATTGTCAACCTCTCTAAATGTACGTGTATGTATATATATATATATTGAAAGGCTAGGATGGTCTATAGAGCATCAAATCGCTCCACATCTGTTATATCTAATTTGAAAATTTCAACAACCGATTCGAACCGTTGTACATGATCTAATGATTTTTGAAAGAAGATCCTATTTGACATTGAAAATAAGGTATTTTTTATTATTTTTTGGCCAACTTTTAAAAAATCATTAGACATAGTTAGAAAATTTTAAAAATGAAAAAAATTAGTATTCTACAAGATTATGATGTAAATAAATTAATGAGTTATTTAAATCCAAATTTCGAACGCTAGATTTTAAAATTTGACCCATAAGCATTTCACCCGAAGTGCTTATGGAAGCACGCTAGCCGGACTATATATATATATATATATATATATATATATATATATTGAAAGGTTAGGGTGCTCTATAGAGCACCAAATTGCTCGTGCTCCACATCTGTTATATCTAATTTGAAAATTTCAACGACTGATCCGAACTGTTGAACATGATCTACATATTGAAATCTACTTGGAGAATGAATTTTATATTTTTTTTGAAATTTTTGGCTATTTTTTTAAAGAGGTAGAAAAGTTGCTAATCAAACTATTTCTGTACCAACAAAAGTTGTGATTTTCCTACCTCTCTAAAAAATAGCAAAAAAATTTCATAAAATGTAAAATTCAATCTCCAAGTAGATTTCAATATGTAGATTATTTTCAATAATTCAGACCGGTCATTGGAGTTTTCAAATTGGAGATACGATATGAATCATTAGCGATTTGATGCTCCATGAAGTATTCTAGCCTATCTCTCTCTATGTATTATATAAATTCAAAATTGAATACAAGGTGGTTTCTTGAAAGGAAGAAGAACACAGTTACACAGGGTGGTGGTGGTGGTGGGTGCATGACAGCAAATTAAGACTGCCCCTCAATGCTTCATGTTTATTCGGATTCTATTTGATCATTGATTTTTTATTTGATTATTATTATAAATGATTCGATTCTCCCTTCAAATCTTCAATCCAAGACAGTGAATTTCCTCTTGCCAGCCAAGGTATTTCATTGGTTGCCAACGAAGCGTATTTGAGGAGCTCACGCTTCGCTACCAGCTGGAACAAAATCTTCTGCTGTACTTTTTTGTGCAACAGAAAGCTGCATTTCAGTTTAGACCGTCTGATCGTAGTTTAACCGTACTGATTTAATACTGTAAAACTTCTTCTGAATCACATCAGTGATGGACAAGCATCGATTTCAAATCCAATGGTACAGATTAAATGCATCTCTCTGCTGCACAAAAAAGTGCAGCAGAGGAAATGGGTTCTCGCTTCTCTTACGGAACAAAATCTTTGGAGCTAATAAATTTTTCACGTGGGCCCCAAACCAAACGTCATGGCCCACAAAAAAATTGCCTAGTTGCAGTTGGTCCTGATTCTATCAATAGAAAGAAAATTTATGGCAACAGTCGTGTGGTCTAGTGTGGTCTAGCGTATGCAATGTCATTTAACGGCCAATAATATTTTTGAATTTTAGTGTTATATCATGATGAAAGCTTATTTTTCACTATTAAATCAAAATTCTAAAGATGGGTTGATGTTTCTTCTTCTGTTAAAAAATGAAATAAATTGACGGAAAATTTGTAGATTTTAATATTATAGGATTGGAAGATTACATCTACTAATTAACCATAACAATCCATTAAATTTTCGTTGATCATATACGAAGCAAACTCTATTTTTTTTAATTAAGTGCATTATTTTACAAATGAAATATTTTAGAAATGAAACAAACTAAACAGCTCACATCTTTTTTTTTTATTTAAATTTTAAATTATTAATGAAAAATTTACAGTCAAGATTGAAGCACAAAAATCATTAAAAAAAAAATTAGAATTAGGTCACTAAACATGGATAAGTTAGAACACTCACTATATTACTAAAAAAAGTATTATGCAAACTAACTTGATCTCTACATTGACTACAGAAATTATGATTTGTTCTTCGACTATAACTAATTTAGGATTAAACATCTCTAAGAAGATTCTTTTAGTTACTATCAAGAGAAAATTCCTACGATCTTTTGTTAGTACCGTAACTAACTTTTTTTGTATCTCACAATATACGTATCTTAAATGAATATGATTGCGACTTAGTTTTCAACATAAAAAAAACATGTATTAGTGGTTGAAAATTTACAATTTTAGAATTTGATACTACTTTTGATCAATAAAATTCACAAACTAGACCTCTATATATAAATAGTGAATATAGAGCACATTTTTGTTATCTTGAAAAGGATATACTATATAGAAATATCTTACTTGGCAAGCTATGTAAGATATCCTTATCATGTTATTATGACGTCACATAGCATTTCTTGCCACAAAAGATCCGAGTCAAAAACCTGTGTAACAAGACCCTACTTGTGCCAGCTGGCAGCTAGCATATCCTCTATTGCCAATTCACAAAATCTGAGGTAGGTGCAAAACCAGCCACTAATCCTGTCCGTCCATTCCATGAATCTACGGCTACCCCTTCTCTCAGCGCAATCATTGGTGGCAAGGCAACTCCCCTGGTTTTTCTCGTAATTATATCCAACTTCGAGGTCTATGTGCTAACCTTGCGTTATATATCTCCTTTCCTTCCTACCATCGTGGCCCCTCTGCTATCGTTTGCTGAGATAAACATTAAATTGTTGCTGTTGCTTCTTTCTTCTTCTCTTCTCTTCTCTTCTCTTCTCTTCTCTTCTCCTATCTATTTGAGAATAAAGAAGAGGAATCGAGTCTGAATTAATTTCTCTGTACGTGCACTTATCTTTTCGTTTCTATCTTTTTTTTTCCTTTTAATTAATTTGCAAGTGCTTTGTTATATGTTATAGATTAGTCAGTAACTAATAGGGATGTTTTTCATTTACAAATTTTGATTACCCCTGGGATATATGTATGGTATATATAGTATGGTACGTATAGATTATATATAGTATCTGTGTAACAGTTGCTTTTTAAGTATGTGATAGTTATTCTTCCTTTTTCTTTTATTTTTTCCTACTGTCTAGTTATATGATTATATCATGATTTTAAAAGAACAATAGTAGGGTTAAATTGGTGTGAAATTAATCCATACAGTAAGCCAAAATTTTAACTGTCTAGTGTATGCAACAAGATCATAGTTTTGTTTTTTCTTTTACAGTTGCACATAGATCAAAATTTCAAAAATTCCTCTTTTTTTTATCAAAATTTTGTATGAATCCATCCTTATTTATGTTACGTGGTATATATAGAACTTAAACAAGTTAAGTCCAATATAGTAATAATTAGAAAAAAAAAGTCAAGATGAATAGTAAACCAAGTATTTCAAATTTGTTCTTAGTTTAAGATATGATTATTCATATAGTTACCTTATCATTTTGAAATTTGAAGGTTAAAAATTAATTAAAGAAGGTTAATTAGCTACGTACCCCGAAAAGTAATTGAAGATGACTACCACCTGGAGAACTAAAGTCGGTCCCGCTCTTAAGGCGCTTTTTGACAAAGACGGCAAGAAGGCCGCCGCCGCCGAATTCAGTAAATCCTTCAATAAGGTATTTTATGTATTTTGGTTTCTTATCTTTAGATAACTATTATGTGCATCAGTTAATAATTAACTTATATATGACCATTATTCCATTAACTAACTGTTTATATATATAATAGAATAATATGTTTAATTAGTACAACGTCAAAGAAATTAAGCTGTTCTTGTTCTATATGAAGAAGACAAAGGGTATCACTTTCATGCATTTTTGTTAGAAAAACCTAAGACCAAGGAGGAATCTGATAGGCTATAAGGGCAAAATGGTCAATTTATACCCTACACTAGCTACTTTCTCTTGATTCTGATATATTGTATATTATTGACAATTTCCAATAGTTTTAATAACGTTAGGGACTAATTGAAAGTAGCATCTGATGTTACATACAAGTTACTTATGTACACCAAAGTTATAACCTGAATTTTATTTAGTATAAATTTAAATTTTTTATATCTAGTTGAAACATGTTCAACCTATATGTAGTAGATTCACATAACTTTATTTTTGAATTTTGGTTGGTATGATGGAAACAGGAGGAGATTGGAAAGGAGATTGATGACAAAAAGGCTGAGCTGGAACCCAAAGTTTTGGAAGTTTATGAAGCTGCCCCAGCTGAGATCAAGGTATTAATATTTTTTTTTTGTAAAATTGTGAAATTTAAAAAAAAATTGTCTTTTTCTGTGAATGTGGGCATGTCTTTCTGTCTCTCTGTTCTTACATGATAGACATGTGCTTTTGTATTGAGGTTGTCTCCAATGCCACTCTGTTTTTTAATCATATAATGCATATTATAAATTTTTTGATGCGATTTATTATATACTAAATGAACTTAGTAATCATACTAACATTAACAGCATGGATTATATGGATTATTGCAAAAAAAGTCCTCTAGGAGAGCTTTATGAAATTAATGTTTTCCAATTGGTTTTCTTTTCTTTCCTAAATTAATTGTATTATTTTTTTACTTCTCAAAATATCCTTTTCATGTACCAATTAATTACTATAGGAGAAATTGTTTCCCTACTGACTACAACTACTCAAAACAATAATTCATTATGCAGAATTAAGTGTCTAAATATCACTTTGTTTTGTTTGCAGCACCTGATCACCGCTCGCAAGAGCAGCAAGATCGCAAAGAAGTACTGGATCGTCGTCCCGAAGTTTCTTGAAGACTTGACTAAAATTGGTGAGCATGAATTTCTGTACAAATTCAAATATATATAAAGAAAAGGCATGTATATATGTCTTTTGTTTCAAATTTTCTCAGGGATATATATTTAACCTAAATGCTAATTCTGTAATACAATATTTCAGAGTTCCCTGGTGCAAAATCTGTGAGTGAGGCAGTTACCAAGTCTAATGTCACCTTGTTATCCAGCCCCATCCTTTTCTTGTTCGACAAGGTTGCGACATTCGTCCCAAAAGAAGAGCCGAAGGTCGTTGAAGAGAAGAAGGAAGAAGAGACAACAAGAGAGGTGGAGACCACCACTACTGAAGAGAAGAAGGAAGAAACCTCTGAGACAGTAGAGGAGAAAAAGGAAGAAGAGGTCAAGATCGAAACAGAAACCGAGACCGCAACTACAGCTGCAACTGAAGCTCCTAAGGAGGAGCCGGTTGCCAAGCCTGCTAAAAAGTAAACAAAACTAGAACCCTAAATTGAATGTATGGGTTAATTGTTGTAAGTGCCTTGCATGCATTGTGATATATGGTCAATTAATTTGTTATTTGTTATTCATTTCTTTTTCTTTAAACTTTTTCTCCCTTGCCATTTATATTTATTCTGTAGGTATTTTGGGTTTTGGGGTTTTAAGATGTAAAATTATTGTTTAATTGTTATTTATAAGTAGTTTGAGTAAGTTTTGGGGCCTTGGTATTTGTTGATTGTCAGTTTTGGAGTTGATCATGTTAAGGAAAAAATATTGATTAGTTGTAAAAAGATCTTGTTGTCTCTCTTGTCATTATTTGTTTATGAATATATATAAAAAAACGTGCTACGGATGCTTATTTCGGATTTCGAACCGGAAACGATCGATCCGAACCGTTGAAATTGTTATTCATACTAAAACTTACGTAAGGACCAAATTTTATATTTTTTCGAAATTTTTTACTATTTTATTGGAGGCATTGAAAATGCATTAATCTATCGAAAATGTAAAATAGTAAAGTTTCGAAAATGTAAAATGAGGGCCCTACATAAGTTTTAGTATGAACAATTTCAACGGTTCGAATCGGCTATTTCCGATTTGAAGTTTGAAATAAGCATCTGTTAGCACGTTTTCAGTTTTGCTAACGTTGGTATGTTAGTCGGTTATATATATATATATATGAGCAAGGCTATGGTAATATGCATAGTACATCCCCTCCGTCCTCTACGACTATGCATGTTTAATTATCTCAATAAATTGAGATTTAAGTTGCTCAATAAATTTTTCATATGAAAATCTTGTAGAAAATCAAATTTCGTGATATTTAGAGCTTTTTTGCTATTTTTTAAATATTTTTTGAAAACAACCCAGAAATGAAAATTTTGTAATATTAAATATGGACTGTTTTTAAAAAGTATTTAAAAAATAACAAAAAAAACTGTACAAATCACGAAATTTGATTTAGTATAAAATTTTGTTATGAAGAATTTATTGAGCAATTTAAATCTTAAGTTTGAACAAATTAATAGCTCCATAGTACATAAGGGGTACTATGCATATTACCATATCATTTCTCTCTCTCTCTCTATATATATAACTAATCCGATCCAGGGCGGAGCTACACCTAAGCAGAGTGGGTCAGCTAATCCACTCTGCAAACAACAAAATGAATCATGTATTAGGTTTTTTTTTACAAAATATGCTTATAATTTAGAAAATTTTAAAAAAATATACACTATTTTGAATTACTCGAAAAAATCGTAAATTTTGAACCAGACAAAAATCTTGAATCCGCCCCTGTTCCGATCAATTAACTATTGCGAACATAGTCAATATAGATAAGTCATCCGTTAATTTGGCCTTTTCATAATTAATTAAGCACCCAATTGATCAATTGGCAGATTATTAAATGTATCACTATTTGATATGATTGCTGATATAATATATGAACATGCTGCTTCTAAAATCAAATCTGTTTGGTACAATTAAATTCATATGTAGAGACATGAACATCAACTCTGTGTATCAGTTTCATAACATAATATTTTTGAGGTAGTTTCTATTATTGTTTTTTTTTTCATCAAAAGAACATTAACAGGTTGAAGGAAAGTATATTATTTTTTTTATTACAAAATACTAAATTAATAAAAGAAAACTGTACACAGCTCGCAGCTAGCTGGAAGATGTCTTATTTGGATTAATTATTATAAATTTTGCTATCAAATTTCATATCTCCTTTTAAAGAGATCATGGAGGCACGCAACATAAAGATGTGCATGATAACAATTAAATTTTGCTATCAAATTCCATATATACACAACACAACTAGCTAGTACTTTTTGGATAGGATAATGTTTCGTATATACCAAATTTGATATCAATTAATTCAAATAATGTACATGATAACTCAACTAAAGATACAAAATAAAATCAGTATCAATAATTGATATCAAATATGATATCTAGGTGTCAACTCACTTTTGGATATATGTATACGTAATTAATACGCCAGCAGTCAGGAGAGTAGCAGGTACAAGGAAATTACATTTGAAGATAGAAATTAATCAAGAGAGTACTTATCCGGAAATTAGAGAAAAGGACGTGAGCTTAATCCCACAATTAACGTGCCAAAGACAAATTCTACACCGCGCAACTAATTAAGTACTACTAGTCCCACCACCAGAATTTCAGGCTTTAATACCGGCAAAATTTAACATTTAATAGCGGACTAAGCCCTGCTATTAAAGAGGGGGGCTATAAAAGGTTTGGAGGGTCCGCTATAGATTATGTGAGCATCTATAGCGGATGTAACAGTCAAGCCGCTATTAAAGGCCGTTTCTATAGCGGACCGACAGAAAATTCCGCTATAAAATACCAATATTCTATAGCGGAGCTTGTTTGCAACCCGCTGTTAAATCCTACATTTATTAGCGGACAACCCAGCAAAGCCGCTATAAATAAATATTTTATAATTAATCTTTCTTATTTTATGTGTAAACTTTCTATAGCGGATCACCCTTAGGTCCGCTATTAAAGATAGAACTAAAATATGTTTATGAAGATTTTCTGTGGCTAGTCCCAATTTGCTAGCCATATAAAATCAACATTAATCATGCACACACACACACATATATATATATATATATATATATCGAACAATATAACAAACAAATTAACAACAATCCACAATACACACATATATAGCAAACAATAATATATAACAAACACATACATTCATTTATCGTAACAACAATTGTTTCCAAAAAAACACAACTACATAATCTATTTTCAAAGTATAACATGCATGTATCTCAAAGTTACAAAAAAGTTCAACCAAGTTACAAATTGTAACTAATAAATTCGCAAAGCATTTGTTTTACCTGTCCAATCTCGCTTTCTGAATAAGATTGTGGAAATGGACGAAGCTCCTGCATAAAATAAATAAAAATATGTTATGCTTGTTTGTAACTTAATTAAAGACATTTTGCATTCTCAACTTCTAATTTAATTGGTACAAGAGTAGTAAATTCTAAATTCTAAAACTAAACCTTAAATTGTAAAATCTAAATTCTAATCTCTAGTTTTGTGCAAACATAATTGGTACAATCAAAGTTAAAAAGACTTAAATGTTTATAATTGAGTCAAACTCTAGTTTTGTGCGAACTTACCAACAATGCATAATTTTATGCACAAACATAACTGGTACAAGTATTTTTAAAAGACTTGAAGGTTTACAATTTACGATTCGAGATATAGGGTTTAGGTAAAAGACTATATTTAGTTGGAATATAGATGATGCAAGGCTACAAATACAAATAATAATAAACCCTAATTTCGAAACTTAAACCCTAAATTCTAAATTCTAAATTTTAAACCCTAACCCCTAGTTTGTGCTAACATAATTGATACAATTAAAGTTAAACTTAGCATAAAAAAGAAGTAAGAGTTTACCTTGAGCTTCAGCGCTCTCAAGTCTGATGCATCCGAATAGTCGGACGCTATTTGAAGCATTGATCGCATGACATAGTATCCACACTCCCAAGCGTTGGGTTGCGGAGGACTCTACAAAATTTGAAAGTAACATGCAAATAACAGTAAATGCCCCGATCTTATCATATTCATCTAATTGTAAATGTATTTCATACTAAGTTAAGAACACATACCTTAACATAATTGAGATCGAATTTGCTGGTTTTGCTCGACCCCTGTGCTTGAAATCTAAGCCGCAATGCTCTGTATAATTTAACTAAAGTCAAAAATCAATATAACTAATAATATGTACTAAATTTTTCGTAAAATTAGGTAACTTACGCATTCAAGGCTCTAACGACATCGAGTTGCTTATTTGGTGCATTAAGAGAATCAATTTGATAAATCTGCAACGATGAGATTTGTAGAACTAGAAGATGCCAATGACCGCTACAAGTCATATAATATAGTTAGTTTCTAGATGTAGAAAAATAAGTTGTTGTTTTTTGAAATGAAAATTATTCGAACCCTTGAATGGACGGCACATAAACGATCGAGTTGGGATCTTCGAGTCTAACAAAGAATTGAGCAATGTAATTCACCGTTGACGAGTAATCGTTCAACACCCTTGTTTCCGAGCACAAAGTGGGATGAAGATAGAAAAACTTAGCGTCAATCCCAAATCCCGCAAGATAACTCGCAAGACACCTGCATTATGTATACATCACACATATATATATATATTATTTACTTACAATTGAAAAAATAAATAACAAGGTCAGGGATTCTTACTTGCACCAAACGGCAAGAATTGAGTCACTTAGCCATTCTTTTGGAACAAGAATTTCCATTATATCAGATAATGGCAGTAGTTGCGTGTCCTCGATCCCAAATAACCGCAAGTCGCCAAATTCAAAGACATTTGCGTGAACAGCAAGATGCGACAACTAATAACAAAATTACAATTACAAGTAATGATTGGAACAAATTGTATCTTTTTATAATCGGTATAAGAGTAGTAAATCCTAAATTCTAAAACGAAATCTTAAATTGTAATCTCTAGTTTTGTGCAAACATAATTCTAAAACCAACAATGCATAATTTTATACGCAAACATAACTGGTACAAGTCTTTAAAAGACTTAAAAGGTTTAGACTTAACTGGTACGATTTAAGATTTAGGGTTTAGGTTTGTGCTAACATAGTTCCAAATTCTAAATTTTATACTCTTAACCCTAGTTTGTGCTAACATAATTGTATCTTTTTTTATTTTAGTTATAAATAATTGCTAACCGTATTATGCAATTTGAGCATCGATTCGTCAAGTCGCTTTAGAACTTCATTTGAAACAAGCGGCGACGTTCGAGATAGAACTTCTTTTTGCTTTGATACTACTTGCTTCGGTGAACGTCGCTTCGGCGAGACTTGCTTCTCTCGTGCGGGAGCCTACTCTTAAATCATATTAGTAACAAATAATAATTACACTATACAATTAACAAATTTAGCAGATAATTGAATACCTGCTCAGGATTATACAACTCCACTAGAGAAGAAGGCCAAGCAAGAGGATAACCACGCAGTTCACCAACTTCATAAATGTCATCTGTCGGAAAAGGAACTCTTGCGTGTTCTTGGCCTTGAACCACTTCATCCAGAGTCACCCTCACTGTATTAGGCGGCATAGGCTCGTTGTGAATAGTATTTCCCGAGGGATCAACAGGAAATACACTTCCGTAAGCTACCATCGTCCTGCCACTATCGACATACACAACGAAGAGCTTGCATGGAGTGGCGACCTTAAAGAATAGGTATATGATTGAATTAAATACTGCAAATTCAGCATAAAAGATAATAAAGGTTCAGAGAATGCAAGAACTTTAACCTGAATATCCTGAATAAACGAGTTTGAGCCCATTTGTGGGGAAGAGGCGTCAAGATTAAGCGCAACTGTGTAGTTTCCAGTTCGAAGAAGATGGTCCTGCAAGTTCAAAAATTGATTTTGCAATTTTTCAAATTCGGACTTACTAACACATCCTTCGTGGGTAGGCTTCCTCCGCCCCTTTCCGTAGACATCTTTGATTGTGACTTGCCCCGGGTAGCCTCTCACCCTCCCTCCATGCTCTTTGGTCCCGAGAGCTGCAGTAAGAATATCGTGGTAGCGATGCTCCTGAAATGCTCCTTCAGCAACTTATGCCGACTTTTTTACCTAAAATGAGACAAAATAAATTATTATGTGTTTTTTTAAAATAATTAAAAGACAACCCTAAATTGAAAAACATACCGCTCGTTTCGCGACTTCTCTTGTCGCTTCGTTGACAATTATGTATTCGCCCTCCTTTACACGTCTAGAATGAGATTTGAGGAATGCAATACTCCTCTCACCAATGGACAGACTTATTTGTTCTGAGTCTGATCCTGAATCAATAAAGACATAAAAATATTTACATTTTTACAAAATATTATGTTATATTGATGTGTGTGATAGAAAAAGTACCATCAGAAATCTTGATAATGTCCGTTTATTTCCAATTCTTTCTCGCAGATTTGATGCCACCAGATCCAGTAGTGTGGTGGTGCATCATTTTTCCAGCATTTGCTTTTCCCCTCATACGCATTGCCTGTCAAAAAAAAGATAAAAACAAAGTTAATATACAAATAAGAACAAAATTACAAAATGAATTAGGGGAGAAAAGTAATACTTGAAATTCATCGCTGTGCGTATATGCAACAAAATTCTTCCATTGTTCCTCAGTTACGGGCTCCTTGTTTTCCCATGGCATTTTGTCATTCTCGCGATAAATGTAATTTTGTCGTAACCGGGTTTTCCATGCCTTCCACAAGTCACACATCTTCGCAAGAGTTTTAGCCTTATAAGTGTCATCTGGAATGTTCCAAGTATTCTACAAATAAGAATTAAAGTTAGACAAATATAATATAAAGCTAAAGTTAGATAAATGTAATATAAAAACAAGGTTTAAGATTTAAAATTTGACCTGAAGTCCTATCCGGATTTTATTTTTTATAGTATCGGAGACGTCTTCCCATTGTTTTATATCACAGGGCACATGCTGACGCACTGTGATACCTATCCACGTCGACCAGTCTGCAGCCATGTCACCGATCGCTACACCGTTATAATCGAACTCAATGTATTTATTGGGATTTTCGCGTATCTTATCGCCCGTGGTTTTAGACCTCGTCCTACGAGAACTGCTACCTCTGTCGGACGACATGGTTATCAACAAAGGATTATAACAATTAACTAAACTATCATTATACAAAACAATAACCAAAATAAAACACATTATACAAAACAATAATCAAAATAAAACACATTATACTAAATAATAACCAAAAATAGTTATATTGATTTATCAAGGGAAACCAATAATGCAACTATCAAGAGAAATTGTAGTTACGTGAGAATAAATTGCAGCGAGCGGGGCAGCGGGGCAGAGAGCGAGACAACGGGGCAGCGAGCGGGACAGCACAACGAGCACAGGGTCGAGCACAGTGAGTGGGGACAGCACAACGAGAGGGGTCACAGCACAGGGTCGAGCACAGCGAGCACAACAAGGTCAGCGGGGTCGAGCACGATCGAGCACAGTGAGCGGGACAACACAGGGACAGCAATGGAGTTGAGGTTTTTTTTTGGAGGAGAATAGAGGAGTGGAGGCGTGGCTGAGATGAGGGAAAAGGGAAAAAACGCACCAGACTAGGTTTTGGCTAGAAAAGACGATTTAATAGCGGACTCCATCCCTGGTCGGCTATTAAAACTACCGGCCGAAATAACAAAATTTGAAGTTGTTTATGTTCACGAAATACATTGTAGCGTGGTGGTTTGGGTGTTTGTGTTGCAGAGAGGTGTCCTGGGTTCGATTCCTGCTGGCAGCAACATTTTTTTCAAATAAAGACATTTAATAACGGCTTTACCTTATGTCCGCTATTAAAAGTGTAGGCACAGTATAACAAAATTTGCAGTTGTTTATGTTCACGAAATACCTTGTAGCGTGGTGGTTTGGGTGTTTGTGTTGCAGAAAGGTGTCCTGGGTTCGATTCCTGCTGGCAGCAACATTTTTTTTCAAATAAAAACCTTTAATGGTCTTCTAAAATTCGTTATTAATTATTAAAATGATGTTATAATGTTTAAAAAAATTGATAATGATAATTAATTATTCCTTTGAATTTATTAAATTATGTTATAATGTTTCAAAAATTCATAATGATGATTAATAATTATTAATCAATTGTTAAAATAATTCAAAGGAATAATTAATTATCATTATCAATTTTATAACATTATAACATTATTTTAATAATTATTAACTAAAAAGATAGTAAACAACCTCATAATTATGTTTGATTCGATTAAGATTACAATACAAATTTATTACATAACTAAAAAGATAGTAAACAATCTCATAAGAGACATAATGTATTCAGAATTAGTATTCAGAATTAAAAAGATACATAGTGATCTCATGACATAAGAGACATAAGAGACATTAAAAAGATACATAGTGATCTCATGACATAGTATTCAGAATTAACATCGCTTTTGATTCGATTTACGATGTTTGACCCACAGTCCTTCATTGTGATCTGTACGAAAAAAGACACATTAAGAGACATAATGTAATTAAAAAGATATATTTAACATGGTGATATATTTAACATTACAACACAAATTGTTAGCAAACGAGGTGAAAATACCTGAACGCAAATAGTGTGGTGCGTCGCTCCTATCAACTGGATCAGCCTCGATACCCGTGGAAAATGGTGGTATTTCGTCGAACTGATCGTATTCTTCTTCGTCGGTCACATCTCCAACACCCACAATTCGCCTTTTACCCGGAAGAACAACATGTCTCTTTTTATCAGCAGGATCCTTAACATAAAACACTTGCTTGACTTGTTTATTTGCAAGTATGAAAGGATCGTCTCGATAGCCCACCCGATTCATATCAACTGTCGTGAACCCACCTTTCTTTTCTATATTGACACCATTTTGATCGAACCATTCACACAAAAATAAAGGAATCTTGAATGTTATGTAATCAAGTTCCCAAATATCCTTAATTCTGCCGTAATATGACATGGCCTCATCACCATCCGCTGGTAAAGCTTCTATTGTTACTCCACTATTTTGGACCGTGCTTTTTTTTATCTTGTTTCTCGGTGTACCATGTAAATCCATTCATGTCGAAACCTTGGTGGGTCTGCACTCTCATTCCAGGACCTTTTGCCAGTAAGACCATAGTGTCGTTCATTGATGCCTGAGATTTTACTTTGTCTTTGAACCATTTTGTGAATTTTAAATTATGTTGCTTGATGACCCAATCAGCACGACCCGATCTATTTTGTATCCTCAACTCTTCAAGGTGTTCGTTCACATATGGAGCGACATCCTTAAGTTGTTGAAGGACTTTCAAATGTGCTTTTTCTAACATGGTATAATCCACAACATCCGAGTGTGATCCCTTAATACCAAATCCTTGGAGTCTACCCTCGTGTCGAGATTTAGGAAGTCCAATAGGATCAACTCCATCCATGTGCTCAGTGTAGAACTCAATAACCTCTTCTGCAATATAACCTTCAACTATGCTCCCTTCGGGCCGACAACGACTCCGACATAACCCTTTGAGTTGACCCATCCCTCTCTCAAAAGGATACATGTAACGTAAATGCATAGGCCCACACAATCTTATCTCCCTCACCAAATGAATAGTCAAATGAACCATTATATCAAAGAACGACGGCGAGAAGTGCATCTCCAACTCGCACATGGTCTGCATGATATCGGACTGTAATTTCTGCAATTTTCCAACATCGATCACTTTGGAGCAAACCGAGTTGAAGAAGAAACACAACTTTGTAATGGTTTTCCTTACAGGTGGTTTCAAAATTCCTCGAATTGCAACAGGAAGCAGTTGGGTCAATAAGACGTGATAATCATGTGATTTCATACCGATCAACTTCATTTCCTTAATCGACACCTTTGCTGAAATATTTGAGGAATAACCTGATGGAACCTTGAGGTCCTTTAAGCATCCCATCAAACTTTCTTTCTCTTTCTTTGTTAATGTCCAACTTGCAGGAGGTAGGTACGTTCGTTTTTCTCCCTCTACCACTGCAAGTAC
>CAXKVX010000465.1:0-86900 GCA_964058865.1 Eleocharis quinqueflora | reverse complement strand
TGAGAGTTGGTGCTTCCCTTGGCCTATGGTATTGACTTTGATTCAACGCCATATCATCGATAAGCTTGAACCCATCCAGAACGCCCTTGTTGACAAGGCTTCCACCGGAGGCCGCATCAAGCATCCCTCGATCATTCGGCAAGAGACCCCCATAGAAAATTTGAAGAAGGGACCACATCTCGATGCCGTGATGTGGGCAACTCTGTTGCAACTCGTTGAAATGCTCCCACGATTCGGCCATTGTTTCGTCATTCCATTGTTGAAAGTTGTGGATTTGGTGCCTTATATTGTTGGTTTTGGCTGGTGGGAAGAAGCGGTTAAGAAAAGCTCTTGAAATTTTGGACCATTCATTCATGTTCTCCGGCCTTTGACTCTGAATCCAATTCTTTGCTTTGTCCGCGAGAGAGAAAGTGAACGTCATCCGCTTGAGATCTTCTTGAGTAATTGTGCGAATTTTGAGCATCTCGCACAATTCCTCGAAGTTGGCAAGGTGTTGCACAGCGTCTTCGTGCGCCAACCCGTGAAATAAGGTCCTTTGCACCGAGTTCAACCACCCGGGTGGGATTTGATACTCCTCCGCTAATATATTAGGGGTTGTGTACCCCAAATGGATCTTATTGGCACGCGGAGCGGTATAGTCTTGGAGTGGACGGTTTGGATCGCCTTGATCGGGTCGGTTGTGGTTGGCTTGCTCGAGTTGGTTCGTGAGCTGCGCCACCCTCGCTCTTAGTTCATCTAGCCCATCCGCCATGTCTAACCTTCTTGAGATTAGTCTTTGAAGGAGTCGATGCTCGGCTCTCACTCTTTGTCTCGCTTGAATTATATCTGACGAGTTTGGCTCAGGAAGTCTAGGAAGGAACGGTGTGAGAGATTCTTCTTCTTCCAGATTTCACGAGCTTGCAAGACAATAAAGAAGACGAAGCGAACAAGTGAGAAACAAAAGAAAAAAAAAATAATAATAAAAATTGCTTAAAACTAATCGCTATGTTCTAGTAGGAAATACCGTTGTCCTCGACAATGGCGCCAAAAACTTGATGCGGTATTTATATACTATTATTATGCAAGTTTTAATTACCCAAATACCGTATTTGATCGCAAGTGTACGATGTCGTTGGTACAAATTTGGGTGTCGAACACAGGGACAATTCGATCTCTAAATTAGAATCGAACGATTAAAAGCTTTAAGCAAGTAAAAAGTTGGAGGTTGAAAGTTTGTTTCGTAACCGATTAAAATAAAAATAAGCAAAGCAATTAGGAGTTTTTGTGTGGTCAAGGTTGGAGGTCTAGGCCCTTAGGTTCACTATTCAACTTCTCTTTAGCAATTCAATTAATGTAACAACGGCTATGGAATAGGTCAAGGTGAGCAATGGTAGGTATTAGTAGTTGGTCTCCCGAGCTAATACCTACTCTAACGTAAACCGAAGTCGTGGGTTAATCAAACTCCGAATTATGCTAGAATTGACGTACGCACCATGGTTAATTATCCCTAAACCTCGGTATCGTGCAATTACGCTATGGTACCGCAATTCAAATATAATTAACTCGCCTCTCAATCAACTAAGGTCTCTCTCGGGTACGATAGCGATTAAGTGCTTCTTCTTAGTCGGGATTCGACAAACGATTTCTCAATTCAATCTATCAAACCCTAAGATGAACAAATTAAATCAAAGAAGCAATATCCAATAGCAAATCGTTTACAACAATTCAAATACTAAAGAACAAGTTTCATAGCTACCCCTAAGGTCCGCTTGCTCCTATGAAGACCTTGCCAAATGAGGAAGAAAAATAATTTTCTCGGCCAAGAGCAAATGCCTCGGCCAAAGAAGAAGAAGAGAGGATGAGATGGTTTCAAAAGTGTGAGATGGCAAGGTTTATATAGGAGAGCAAAGAGCTTGAGGTACAAAAATCAACCCATGTGGGATAATAATTTGAAAGCCGGATTGGTGAGTCTTGCGCTGCTGTATTGATTAATTAGCGAATATTTCATTGATACATTACCATATGTTTGTCTTCAGCGCCAAAGAGAGCAATTGAAGGAGATCATTTGATTTTAATTGATTTTCAGCGCCAGAAAATATTTGCCTTGATTTCCTTACAGCTCATGCACTTCAATCTCATGCGCACTATATTAATTAAGGAGTTGCTTCAATTGGAGATATGTGCCAATCATAAATATTGAATAAATGCCATCAGAAGAGATATGCGCCAATTTCAATCAAATATGAATTTGTCACATCCTCCTTATTCTTTGAAAATATGAACTCGTCTCCATTTTGTTCATGAAAAGGACATGCGCCAAGAAGGTGAAATGGAGGTCAAGGTGAAGAAATGACGCGACATGAAAGTGAAGCGAGTCAGACAAGTCAACTGCTGAATGCTTCAAAATTGCTTCAAAATCTGCATTAAATTGACAAATATGCAGTAACCGACTCTTGACATAAATTGCAAGAAACAAAGTAAAAAATGCAAATTTTAATCTTAAATGAAATCTAAAATGATATGAGACATGGTCAATTTGTATCAAAAATCCTAGTGATTGGTATATATAATTTGGACTTATCAACATTTACCGATGATTTAAGTAGATACGGGCATGTCTACTTAATGAAGCACAAATATGAGTCCTTTGAAAAGTTCAAAGAATTCAAAAATGAAGTTGAGAACCAACTTAGTAAAAAGATTAAAGTCTTTCGATCTGATCGAGGAGGCGAGTACTTGAGTTAGCAGTTCCAAGCTTATCTTAGAGAGTGTGGAATTGTTTCACAACTCACACCTCCAGGAACGCCACAATGGAATGGCGTATCCAAAAGGAGAAACAAAACTTTGCTAGATATGGTTCATTCCATGATGAATCGAACTAATATGCCATTAAACCTTTGGGGCTATGCGCTTGAAATCGCCGCTTTTATTATAAACATGGTTCCATCAAAGTCTATTGAGAAGACACCATATGAGATATGGGTTGGAAAGATTCCAAACTTGTCTTTTCTTAAAATTTGGAGATGTCAGTCATATGTCAAGAGGTTGATATCTGACAAGCTTGAACTAAAACCAGACAAGTGTTACTTTATAGGTTATCCTAAAAAAACTCGAGGATATTACTTCTATTATCCATCCGAGAACAAAGTTGTTGTAGCTTGGCATGCGGTATTCTTAGAAAAAGAGTTTCTCTCAAGAAGTAATAATGAGAATGAGATATCTCTTGAAGAAATTCAAGAGAGTAACAATGAACCTTTAGTGGTAGATATTAAGGCTAGTGGGAGCAGGGCAGGACTCATACCTCAATTAGTTGAGGAAGAAGTTCAACCTTTACCTCAAACTTCAGAGGCGCAACCTGCAGAAGAGATCGTTCCACAAGAGCATGTGGAAGAACCTCGTTAAAGAGGCTACAGAGCCCATCCTACGAAGATCCTCAAGGATAGTCCATGCACCTGTGAGGTACATGGGTCTTCATGAGATGACGGTATTGAATACCGAAGATCCCATGACCTATAATGAAGCGATAGATAGGCCTGACTCTAATAAATGGCTAGAAACCATGAAAACTGAGATAAAATCCATGTATGACAACCATGTATGAGACTGGGTTGATCCACCTCAAGGGGTCAAACCCATTGAGAACAAGTGGGTCTTTAAGAGAAAGACTGACATGGAAGGAAACTTGACTGTATACAAAGCACGACTGATTGCGAAAAATTATCGTCAAATTCATGGAGTTGATTATGACGAGACTTTCTCACCTGTTGCTATGTTTAAGTCTATCAGGATTCTTTTAGCATTGGACACATTTTATGACTATGAAATATGGCAAATGAATGTCAAAACCGCTTTTCTAAATGGTGATCTAGAAGAGCTTGTGTATATGACACAACCTATGGGTTTTGTAGATCCAAACAATGCTGAAAAGGTACGCAAGCTTCAACGATCCATATATGGATTGAAGCAAGCATCAAGGAGTTGGAATATTCACTTTGACAAAGAGATCAAAGAGTTTGATTTTGTCAAGTGCGATGAATAACCTTATGTATGTACAAAAGTGATTGGGAGCTAAATTATATTTCTAGTCTTGTATGTAGATGACATACTTATCATTGAGAATGACATCTCCCTTATGAGATCTATTAAGTCTTTATTGATGAAGGTGTTCTCAATGAAAGATTTAGGCGAGACTGCTTATGTGCTTGGAATTAGAATCTATAGAGATAGATCCAAGAAAGTTATTGGACTAAGTCAAAGCACATATATTGATAAGGTGCTAAAGAGGTTTAGCATGTAGAACTCCAAGCGTGGGTTTTTGCCTATGTCACATGGCATTCACCTTAGCAAGACCCAGTGTCCTTCAACACCTGGTGAGCTAGAGGGCATGAGTAGGATACCGTATGCTTCCGCCATATGTTCCATCATGTATGCTATGATATGCACTCGTCCTGATATTTCTTATGCTTTAAGCATAACAAGTAGATATCAGGTAAATCTCGGCATGGCTCATTGGGGAGCAGTGAAGAGTATCATTAAATATAGGAGAAGGACAAAAGAGAGCTTCCTTGTGTACGGAGGGGAAACTGAGCTAGTTGTAAAGGGTTACACTGATGCTAGTTTCCAATTTGATTATGATGATTATCGATCACAATCAGGATATGTATTTATCCTCAATGGTGGTGCTGTAAGCTGGAAAAGTTCCAAGCAGGAAACCACAACTAATTCAACCACTGAGGCTGAATACATTGTTGCCTCAAAAAGAGCAAAAGAAGTATGTTGGATTAAGAAGTTTATCTCCGAGCTTGGTGTGGTGCCCAGTGCCGAAGGTCTAATTGAGCTCTATTGTGACAATAATGGAGCAATTGCACAGGCAAAGGAGCCAAGATCACACCAAAAGTCAAAGCATGTTCTACGATGATATCATCTCATCTGCGAGATTATCAATCGTGGAGATATTAAGGTTTGTAGGGTGGACACAAAAGCGAACACAACTGATCCACTAACAAGGCCTCTAGGCCAGGCTAACACTTCATACATGCCTCTTCGATGGGTATTAGGCATATGAGTGACTGGTTTTGAGTTTACATTCATGTGATGATTTGTACTCTTTACTTGTTTAGAGTTAATATGATTGGCTCTAGTTCAAGTGGAAGATTGTTAGTGTTGGTGTTCTAGACCCAAATCATATGTCTGATTATTTAGTTTATTAGTGAATGATTATATCATTTTGTTCCTTGAGTTATTATATTTTGTTGATTATCTGGGTTGATGACCTGGATTGTAGAATTTCACCAATGAAATAAATATAATTACTCTTAAAAGTCTTTGATCTTGGTTATTAGCAAAGAACACTAATTGATCAATATAAGATCAGTGTGTCAGATTAGATGATGATCACATTCTACAGATCATATGACAAAGAGTTGTCAATGCTAATCACACAGGTGTATACATCGGGATGTATAACACTAGACATACCCAAAAATGAAATATCACGTGGATTGTGTTACGTGTCATTGATATTTCATTTGTGTCATGAATTATAGGGTTGAGATGTTTATATTTCCTACATGAGAAATATACATCGTTGGTACTGTCCAACGCTCACTTTAACTATGAGTTATATAGACAGTTACTGCAATGTGTATAACTTGTGCGGAGGAACTATACGCATCAAGATACCATTGTCCTCTATACATGATATAGATGATAATATCCCTGAGCTCCTTGATAAAGTTTGTATTATGGGCATGCAATATGATTATGTATTAATCATATCATAATTAAACTTTAGAAAATCAAGAAAGAATAATTAGCAAGGATAACACATTCCTACCTTGCAATTATTTTGATATCATGAGACAAGGAATTGACACAATAATATTTTAATATTACAGGATCATGATTTTGCATTGTGCTTTTTCATCCACATCATTTGGGTAATCAATATACCATGGCTAGTTGTATCATTGATTTATGAAATTAAAATGTTTAGTTTCATTGCGATAATGATGCGATCCCATAAGATCACACCATATGAAAGATTAAAAGAAAATATTGTAAAATAATCCTAGTAATACTTAAAGTATGTGTGACATATTTTAAATGACTTTTGACATATGAGAGATTCATATAAATTAACATTGGATATTAATTTATATGTTGGCCTTTTAATATATGAGATTGTGGACTTAATTAAATATTAATATGATTAATATGTTTAAGCCCAAAGCCCAAATATAGGCCATAAAATTGCTGGGGATAATTGATTAATAATGATATAATTAAAAGAATGTTGAAGTATATCATTAAATCTAATCAATTTCCATTAAAGAGGAGAGAAACTTTTGGACAGTTTTTTGAGGTAACTTTAAACAGGATTTTAAAAGGGCAACCCTCAACCATTCTGAACGTATGACCTATGAAAATTTAAGCCCTTTGAGTCTAGAATCCAACGGTTCAAGTTTGAAGTCGTTTGGAGTTACCTATAAAGAGTTATGACAGATTTAATACCCAAAGGTCAGAATTTCAGCTTTGAACTTCTTGCCTGAAATTTGTCTCTCTCTCCCAATTTTTCTCTCATGTGTGGAGACAAAAACTCCATTAAAATTTCTGAAATTTCGAAGAAGGTTTAGAAACTGGTACCACTTGTTGTTCTCTTACTAGCCTTAGAGATACAAGCGTTTCTTTAATTTTTCGGTGGATACCTAAGGAGGCTCGACGGTTGACGAGCTAAGCACAACCAAAGAAACAAGGCATAGGGAATAAGAAGTTGCTAAGCTAGACAACCCTACTCGATTTGACTTAGAGGACAAATCATAAGGTATAATATTATTCCTTAATTATTTAGGCAAATAAATATTGTCTTTACACTTATAATAGCTAGATCATTTGTTTTGACATGAATAAAATTTTGTTTTATTTCTTGCTTTCGAAGCATCAAAACTTTCAATCCCGACGCTGGACTCTATCTCGCTTACACACATCGGTGGAGCTCAAGGCAACACACACACTCACAATCTAATGAACAATTTGCTAATTGGAAGATTAAGCTAGAAAATCACTCCAACAAACTAACTCTCTATAATCCCTAGATTAGATTTAGCTAATTACTTGGGATTAAGAGCAACGATTTGGCTATAGGTTAAAGGCTCAAGGTTGCTGGTAATTGTATTGAATGAATAGAATAAAACAACAGAAACAATTATTAAGGGAGAATGGTTTATATATGGCTCAATTCTGGCCAAAATCATTCCTACGCCACATAGCGTTATAACGCTATTACATGTGTAAATCATAGCGTTATAACACTATATTGGGTCAGGACAAATAATGTGACCGTTGGATTTTGATCGTACAACTTTCACATAGCGCTATAACGTTAAGCTATGTACAAAACATAGCGTTATAACGCTATCTTGTGCCAGGATAGTACATTTGATCATTAGAATTTGTATGACGTTATAACGCAATGTGTAGGGTTATAACGCTATACCAAATTCCTACAGAAATTTTCAGTACTTAGTCAAATTTTGGCACCTGAACTTACCTTGGCGTTATAACGCCAACTCTCTGGAATTTTGTGTAAGTTATTTTGCTACTAATCCAAATGATGTTTTTGATCAAATAAAGTTTATATTTCTAAACTTAAATTATATCTAAGATATATTCTTGATGTTTTGAAATTTTATTGATTCAATTTCTATTTTAAAATTCATTTTGAAAATTTCAGCATTCTAGCGTTATAACGCTATATCTAGCGTTATAACACTATCTCATATCGATGTAGAATTTGGCCAAAAATTACCATTTTGGATATGTAGCGTTATAACGCCAAAGATAGCGTTATAACGCTATATACTGTTTGGTTTGGATTTCCTTGCTCTTTTGTACCCAAATTTAAATAGAACTAAGATCGAATTAACCTAAGCAAGTCTTCATCTTGATTTTGATCTTCTAAACTTGCTCTTGGGTCATCCTTGATCATTTCTTGTGTTATTTTGTTCTTTTGCTTAAATGCCCCTACAATTAATCTTAATACACAAGAAATGGTTAAATTCAATTTGGTTTTGCAAATCAACAAACTTAGGAAAGTTTAAGCCAAAAATTATTTGTAGGCTAATAATTGATACCTTTTTAGATACCAACAATGACCATTTTGCGATTTTGCACAAAAATACCGCATGAGCTCCACAAAAAATTTCATATATAGTTCATACGGCCTCATTTTAAAATAGTGAAAACATTGTTACATTTATAATTCTACACGCAGCCATGTGAGTAGGGCTGTCAACGAATTTCGTTTTGAACGTTTTGCGTTTCATTTTGTCGTGATGCAACGTTAAACACAAGATATTTTTGTTGTGTTTGTTAAACGTAACGTAAGACGCAAATGATTTTGTTGCATTTAAAACGCAAGTGATTCGTTAGATTTCCTTATAAACGTTTCTTACGTCATGTTTATATAAAGTATATAAAATCATGCTTATATAAGTTAGTAAATCATCGCATATTCACACTCCTTAAGCGTTGAACGTTCTGAAAAGTTATAAAATAAAAGAAACAATTAAATATCGATATTCCCAAGAAGTAAAGTTACAAGATAGTAATTAAATAGCGTTGATATAGTGCCTTTTAGACCTATATTGCCTTTTCATTTCCTCTCATTCTTCTAGAATATGTCGCGTCTCCATCTCGGTGTCGAGTACTTTCTACTTCTGCACAATTTCTCCTCTCGTCTCTATCTTAACTCGTAAGGTAATTTTATTTTTCATTTCTCTTAAGCTTTCTCTTAGTTCATTATTAGTTATTAGTTCAAAATAATTTCAAAGTTCAATGTTCAATTTTAACACAATGTTCATTTTTAACACAACGTTCAATGTTCATTATTAGTTATTAGTCCAAAATTAATTCACTAATCAAATTTGGAATGAGTGCACTCTCAATTTGTTCGCTAATCGCTTTCATTATTCAGTTAAATTTATATTTTTTATGTTAGGGTTTAGGATATAATCACTTATGAGTTGATTTAGGATTTAGGGTATAATCACTTACGTTCATTGTTATATTATTTATCAATTGAGTAATTTGTTAACTGATCACTTTCACTGTTTTTTAGTAATAGATGGACCTGTTAGAGAAGGCAGGAAGAGTGGTCCAGATACATCTAGATAAGCTTCATCATTCAATATTGTCGTCTCTGATCTCCAGTCTGTGGCCAAAGGCCTGGACTGGTTATTATTAGCCAAGCATGCTGCACCTGCCTAACCTCTCCAGTATGCCCAAGGCAAGGACCTCAAGGAAAAAGATCCAGCTATAGAGAGCAGCAAGAAGATGAAGAGGTGCAAGGGCAAGGATAAGAAGAAGAAGAAGTTGAAGGTGGAATGAGGAGATAAACTGTGGGACTCTCCATGTGAGTCTCCTCCATCTGACAGTAAAAACTAACTACTAAGAACTTTTTTTCTCAACAAGAAATATAATTTATTTATCACTAAGAACTTCATTTATTTATTTCAACCTCATGTTCAATAGATTATGGTGCGTTGGAGGAAGAAAATGTCTTTGGATGGAGAAAGTCATGGAAGTGAGACCGAATTCCTAATCGAGGAAGAATTTCTATAGATTTGTATAGGATTTTACTTCTGTTTTTTATTTTGTTTGTATAGGATTTACACTTTACAGGAGGTTTTTGTTTCTAATTCTGTCTTGTTTGAATGTTTGATATTAAAGGAAAACAGTTAATGTTTGATATTATGAAACAATTATTTTTAATGTTAACATGTTATGTACTTATGTTTTGATTGTTGTGATTTATTGTCGATGTGGTTTTAATGTTGATGTGAGTTTACATGTAATTTTTTCTATTTTTCAGATTTTTTTTCATAATTTTTTTGCTCTGTTGTATATCGTTAGTAGCAAGTTCGATAAAAAATTTAGCATTTTAACATTTCTTCCGTTTAACTAAACGCAAGAAAAAAAAATTTATGTTTATTAAACACAACAATTTTTTTTTACGTTCTTTAAATGCAACATAAGACACAAGATAATATTTACGTGATTGTTTCGTACGGGTAATAACGTAATGTTACATGTGAGAGAATGTTTTGCAGTATTTTGGGCTTCAGAGTTAATACTCCGCGATTCTGGGCTTTCTGCGTACTCTCGTAGCCCAGCTCTCATGAGAAACCAATAGAACTCCATCTATTCTTCACATTTTGTCTGCGCATTTCGTCATATCGACCATTTTTCCCAATATTATTGAAAAATATCTAGTTATCTCATACTCAGTTTTTTTTCTAGGCTTGTTTCGACCATTTTTGTTTCTCATACTCAGTTTCTCCATCTCTCGAGCTGAGAGGCTGCTCGTGGCCATGGCGTTCTCCAGCTCGTTGCAACCTCGCCTGTTGTCATCCTTCATTGGCGAACGCTTCGTCTGCTCTGCTAAACCGCTTCGCCACCGTCTTCCTTTTAATCCAGGTACCGTTTTTTCTTCTGATATCACAAACATTCTATGTTTTTTAGGTATTGATTAGTCAAATTTAAGTCTTAAAAAGATGTTAGGCACTCGTTCAAACTTGTATTCTTTCGTAGACAATTGTGAATTTGTGATCGCTCTCAATTTTCATCACAGTAGCTAAACGGAGCTAAAGGAAACTTTACATACTGAGAAAAACCCTTTTTTTAAGTAGCATGTAATGTGCAATAAAGGCCGTTTTGGTAGATTATCTTCTGCTACTTCCCATTCTTAAAGTAGAACGGTTATAAGATTGTTTTTGTTCCAACTTAAAGAGCGTCCTTATGCTAGAGATGGATAGGGTTGTTTGTTTAAAAAAAAAAGATTTTTTTTACATTTCCTGGTCAACTCTGATTCAGTATTTTTTTTTTTGGACGTAGAATTCTGATTCAGTTTTTGGTTCTCAATATTTGACTGTACTCTTGTTACTCACTTCTTTTGAAGTTTTATTTCCCATTTTGTATTGAAATTGCAGGAAATAAGCTTGCAACCATGCGACAAACAAGGATATTAAGCAATTTGGTTGATATCATCTTTAACCGAAGGTATAATTATTACCTAACAACTGATTCAATAAAGTATCCTGTCTATATAAGCCATCTATTTTTTATTTTATTTTTATTTAGTAACAAGGAGGATGGCAAGCGCAAGCGTCTGAGACCAGGAAAAGTATCACCTCGCCTCACTGTCCCAGATCATATTACGCTGCCACCATATGTAGATTCGCTTGGATCACCCCAAATTTCAAGTGGGCCCGAGATCCATGATGAGAAGGGCATAGAGGGCATGCGTGCATCAGGACGACTGGCCGCTCAGGTTTTGGAGTATGCTGGGACTCTTGTCAAAGTAATGTACAAGTTTCTATTTGTTATGTGTGTTCAGGTTTGATGAATTGTGGATTGCAATTGAAATAATATTTTGGTTGCTCCTTTCTGTTACTGGTTTGTATAAAAATAAAAAAAAGTAAACAAGCAAATTTTGTCTCCTTTTAAACTCAGTTCAGATCAAGCTAAAAGGTTGTCTTTTTGCATAGATGATTGTTTTATCATATTTTTAATTGTATATAATGTTTCGGAGTATCTGAAGTATGGTTTATGGTTAGTTCGTGAATCTAAATTATCTTTTAGTTGGTAGACTATATGCAAATTTCCTTATATATTCCTTATTTAAGTTTAGTTCTATGGTCAGTTGTCTTGTTTTTATGGATTAGATTTAGATTTGAGGGTCATAATTCTGCCTTCATGTTTACTATAGCTTTACCATTATTTTGTGAGTTGAAAATTTAATGATTCAATGATTGTGTGTGCCCCATCACACATCGAAACTACCATTTCACCCCTATAAAGCAAAGAAATATCCTATATATCCATTCAAATCAATAAATAAAGATATATTATTTTGCTCACACTTCTCCTCATCTGAATTAAGTAGTATTAGGGCGTGGCATACTTCGGGCATCTTTCTGTAAAAATGGGTAGGGTCACATTGGACATTCTTAGATTTTAGAGGTATATGTTATATTGACATCCTTTGGGTGGTTAATATATATGATATATTCATATTTAAATTTACCTAAAATGAATAAGTTTCAGCACAAGCAATTGGAGATCAATGGATGAGCCTGTGTGAATTATATTATTATGTGTGTGTCTTGGCAGAGTTATAACTATGCTTCTTTTTGACAGCCAGGTATAACCACTGATGAGATTGATAAGGCTGTGCATCAAATGATAATAGAAAATGGTGCATATCCTTCGCCATTGGGATATTATGGCTTCCCTAAGAGCGTTTGCACTTCAGTTAATGAATGTATTTGCCACGGCATACCTGATTCACGTCCACTTGAGGTAACTATTTTGATTTCATAATTCTGCATTACCTTTTCCTACTTACTCATTATGTAAATTTGAAGATTTTTCTTTTTAATTAATCATAGGACGGTGATATCATCAACATTGACGTAACCGTGTATCTCAATGTAAGTTCCGGATGTACTTGGACTTTTTAAGTCCTTTGACGTATTGGTTGGTCTTTTGATTGATTTATTTCCTATTTCAATTTTTATAAATTGTTGGATACTAAACATCACGTTATCCATGCTTTGTGTACCTGATGGACTAATTAAAATTGGCAAGTTAAAAGTTAGTTAACAAAATTAATTCAAAAAATCATATGCTTCAAAGAGAGAAATTTATGTTTTCCTCCAAATTTTACAAACCTAATCATACTGGCACCTGAGCCTTTCCTTGGACATGATAAGCCGAATTTAATCTATTGTTTTGTGTTAGTTATAAAAAGCAGCAAGAAACTCCCCCCCCCCCCCCCCCCCCTCCCAAGAACCAGGCCAACTACCCACCTTTTTGTGTCAAACCCTACTTCCAAACATGTTGCCAACTTCAGAGATTAGAACTTTCCTCAAGAAAGTATGCCTGCTGCTCTACCTTCATGACCAAATACTTTCCATAGTACCATGTTCTTTTTAGAAATTTATATTGTTATGGTATATCTCCCTTGTATTTATTCTCCTGCATGGTCCAGGAAACTCTATTTTCTGGTATCACAAGACACCAGGAATCACCTCACAGTTGGACCAGGCCAACTCTATTTGCTGGTGTCAAAAACTGATCTCTTCTCTTGATCAAATTCAGAGACAACCTGATTTTGCCTAGTATATGCCATTGCTCTAATTAATGGTCGAATACCCTTGCATTGCACCATTTTTACTTTTAGAAACATTTTTGTTATCCTGCTTCAAATTCTTTTTTTTTTTCACTTGTGTAGTTTTGATGGGATTCAATTTATCTGTAGGGATATCATGGCGACACATCAGCAACATTCTTTTGTGGAGATGTCGATGACAAAGCTAAGCAATTGGTTGAGGTATCTGCAGAAGGAATTATCAAATTTATGTTTTTAGTCTCTAAAATTTACTTCATTTATGCTAGTTTAGTTCAACAAATTTCTAAAATTATTTTATTGGTCACAGAGGAATTTCTTACATTTTTGTTTAGGTAACAAGGGAATGTCTGCACAAGGCAATATCAGTATGTGCACCTGGAGTTGAATTGAACCGAATTGGCAAAACCATACAGTATGTACGCTATAAGTGAATGTTGTTCTTTGGTAGTATATATCTATCTATAGATAAATAATTATGAATGCTAAGTCTTTCTTTTCCAAAGATTTAGTAAGCTGACAAATTTTGGTTCTTTTGTTTGTCTTATTTTAAGCAATCACGCAGATAAATACAAATTTGGTGTAGTTCGGCAATTTGTGGGCCATGGAGTTGGTCGAGTTTTCCATGCAGATCCTGTTGTCCTACATTTCAGTGAGTGTTCAAATCTAAGCAAGCATTCCCTTTACCAGATGAAAGCATGGTCACAATGCAATAAATTATTGTATCCGTTCTGATGGTTATCAAGTTCTTCTGTTATTACTCAGTTGCTTGTCGGTGTTATTTTCATACTGTTATGCTAGCAATCAACTCTGGACAATGTTTTCACTTTTCACCTTACCAAGTAATGGTTAAATTTGCAGGAAACAATGAACGGGGGCGAATGGTATTGGGCCAGACGTTCACCATAGGTACCTTCTTTTATCTACCAATTTGTAAAACCTCTCTCCACCTCTCTGGTCTTTCTTTTATGGTTTGGATTTAATCTATCTGTTTTCTGTTTAACTACTGTTGTTTTACAGAGCCCATGGTAACTATTGGGAGCATAAATCCAGTTATATGGGCTGATGATTGGACAGCCGTGACAGAAGACGGGAGCCTGTCGGCACAATTTGAGCACACTATCCTAATAACCGAAAATGGGGCAGAAATATTGACGAAATGTTGAAAAGATGGTTCTATGGTGCATTTCATCTCTTTTTTTTCTAATTTTAGCAACGTTTTTTTCATTGTAGGCCAATATTTTTTTCTTAATTAATGGTTGTATTGCCCGTTTCTTTCTTTTCTTTTTTCTTTTTGAACAATTTTGATTGTAGCATCGAAATTGGACTTGTCTACATGATAAAGTGATTCCAAAATTAAATGAAGTTTATAAAATGAACTCACTTTAGAGTCTGTTTTTTCCAAGGTTCTCATATTATAAAATAAATTAGTTGCCCGGTCGTTTTGTTTCCACTTACCAGCAAATTGTTTGATTCGGACATATTACAGCATATTCTTACCACCAGGTTCTCTATGATATGCTCAAATTAAATGAGCGGTCCATGAAATCTCTCTTCTCAAGTAAGCTTAAAAACTTCAAATAAACCAGTAAGATTTGAAAGAACATGGTTAGACCAAAAGATTTTAGAGATCTGACGAAATATTGGAGGATATATTTTTCATTAGTTACCATTGATATAAAAAATAACTGGAAATTAAAACTTTAATTTATTAGAAAAAAAAACTAAGAGGTTGGAACAAAAATATGAAAGCATAATAAAAAAAACTGAATGTACTAATTAGAATGATCATTTAGTAGAATGATCATTTAGAATTAACAAAAACATGAGATATACTTATTGAAAGATTGTCACTCTTTTTTAGACAAGATTTATGATGAAAAATATTTTTATTGGCGGCAAAGAACAAAATTGCAATGACACTTAGAAGGAGATAAAAATATTAGATTCTACCATTTTATAGCTAAAAGTAGAAGGGAAAAAAATCTTATCTTATATCTAGAAATCAAGCTTTTAAAAAACGTTTAACGGTCCTTAACGGTGAGGTGGTCGCTTAACGGTTTAACGTTAAAACGATGTTATACGGAAGTTAAATTAAAAAACGGACAATCATTTTTTTATATATTATTCATTTATTTTAGATCAAATTATGGTGCGAACATGCATACTTTTTGTCATATGTATGACTGTATATAATCATGTACTATATAATATATTTAACAATATTATTAACATTGCTGCTTTTTTTTTATCATCTAAAAATATGCATGATGTGATCTGATATGTTTAATAATTATGATTTAGAATGTATTTTATTTTGAGAATGTGCTTCAATGTTTGTTTTTATAAACTCCACTATCTAATTGTATAAGTCACACCAACATAATAATATCTCATTCCAGTATCAATATAATACAAAAGGTCAATATACTCAAGCAATCAACACTCCATCATAACACTGATAACTACCCGACTAAGTTAAATATGTTGATTTAGAAGTATAGAAATTTGTTCTGAGACATGTGATAGAATTCGTCGGTGGATTGCTTATGTATAATTAGTTAGTTTAGAGTAAATAGAACTATTTTGGAGGTCATGATAGAACATGCGAATTTTTGCTGTTGTAAATTGTTAAAAACGATTTTAACGCTACCTAAATAAAATGAATTTAAACGGTTTAATTCAAGTTAAAATAGTTAAAATATAGAAAATAAGAAAAACAGTTATTTTCCAAAAACTTAACGTCAATTTTTTTTTCAAGTTAAAACGAAGTTTTTTAAAAGCCTGCTAGAAATAGATGAAGATATAAAATATCATTTCAGAAAATTAGAAAAGCATGTCACTAGTTTTTATAGAGATCTTCTAGGAAAAAAAAAACTAGAATAATTTCTTTAAAATAAGATTTTTGACCTCTAACTTGTAAACTAACTCCATTACAAACTAACACCCTTTTACTATTACTGTGATAAAACAAATTGTTTTTCTTATGACCCTAACAAAAAGCCTCGGGACTATATGGAATGTCTTTTCTTTTTTACCAAATCTTTTGTGACCTAGTACAAACTAATATTATGAATATTGTAATGCGTTCTTCTACAATAATTTAGAAATTTCTAGGTTGATATGACTTTCATTTGTTTGATACCTAAAAAATTATTGTTGTTCTAATTAAAAAATTTAGATCTATAGTAATCATAAAAAAATAACTTTTAGAATACAAATATATCTACTTTTATTTTTTTTTAAGTCTCATTCACCTCTGTTTCTTGATTTTTTTGACGAATCGCATGTTACTTTCGTTTTTGTGCATCAATTGCTGAGATTTTTTTTTTTTTTTGAAATTGACTTATCTTTTTTAAGTAGTAGGTTCACTTGATACTGCCTCAAAATGCAATGGAGCTTCCAAACCATAACTAAAGGATATGAAACGAGATGGAGACAATGGAAATAAGGAAGACTTTGAAAGTTCCTTGGTCTGAACAAGAACTTGATCTACTCCAGCTCATACATATTTTCTTTTGATAGAAGCTCTTTTTATATCTTTTATTAGGGGTGTAAATAGGTCGGGTTGGTCGGATTTTGTATAGATTTTCAACTCGTTAGATGTTTTTCGGGTTGTAGTGTTTTCAATCCGTAACTAACCAATCAAAAATAAAAACCATCGAATTCATATTTTAAACTTTAATATTTCACACAATTTTTTTAATGATACAAAAAAAAGTAACAATTGAAAATAATTTAAATAACATATCGGCATCAGTTCGTACAAAAAATTAAATTATGAAATTTGACCAAAAAAAATATACATATAAGCTTGTGACGAAAATCGAATTAAAAACTTTATTACTAGCAGTATAATTGTCTAATTAAATATAAAAGATCGGATCGGGTTTCACCCACGTTTTATTCTACAATTCGTATTCACGTATTAGATGTCGGGTTCGACAAAATAAAAACCGTAATCGATCATAAAAAATCAAAATCCACATTTTTCGGATTGAGTTGGTCGGGTCGGTCATATTAATCGAATTAGTGGGGTTGTACTTACACTCCTATCTTTTATCAAGCGTCTATAATGCTGATGTAATGTTTATTTTGTTGGATAATTGTTTTGTATTAGACTATTAGTTAAATAACTTAGTATACTAGCTAGCATCTATATCAACTATTTGATATATTGGCTATATGCTGGAATGTAATAACTAATAACCGTAGGAACCTTTATCTGTTTCATTGACATAGGTGCGTAATACCACTTTTAGTAAAAAAAAATCTATGAAATATTGAAATTTTACTGCGTTAATAGAATTTTACTTTCGAGTAAAACTAACGTGTTCTTAAGCTCACAAAGGAGTTGGTGAGCTTAACCGAAAATTTGATAAATTGACCTCAAACGACAAATCTGAATCGTTGAAACCAATATACATCATGTGTGATGCACTTTGTATCAATTTTATAAAATTTCAAATTCAATTGATACAAGATCAAGCGATCAAAATATAACAAATGAATGCACAAATACTTTATTAACATCCAAACTTTTGATCGCTTAACTTTGCATCAAGTGAATTTGAAAATTTATAGATTTAATGTATAATACATCAAGCGTGATGTAGATCAATTTCAAGACTTTAAACTTTTAGCTTAAAATCGATTTAATCAATTTAAACTTGAAAAACGTTAACTTTACTCTTTTCTTTCACGTTAGCTCCAAATCTCAGAGGCAGAGCGCCAGAGCACTCTCTAAAAAGGTCGTTTATTTCTGGACTTTTCGATTAAGATCTGAACTTAAATTGTGTGCCATAGAAAGTATAGATTTCGAAGATGTATTACACTTGAGAAATTATTTCAGTATCCGTAATCATGTATCTCATACTCGTACATCGCATAAGACAAAACTTTTTCATTTTTGAATTTCAGATCTAACCTCTCGTCCACCACTCTTCTTCCTCTTTTGTCTTATTCTTTTTTGAACTTATTTCTTTCTCTCCCAACTGCATATTTCTTCTTCCTTTTTCTTTCTTTTTTATCAATGAAAACATTAAAAAACATCGCTGAATCAATGCTTTGCATCGATGAGTTGGTGAAAAACATCGATGAAAACGTTGAAAAACATGTAGGATTTCATGATGCGAATCGGGTAAAAATTAAAATAAATTTATCCGATAACAGCTAGGATCGTTTCATTATTGCTAATTTTAGTTCATGTGTTTGCATCACTAATCACAATCTTATATGTTCCTACAAGAGGGATTGTGATACCATACCTATAGTCTTTAACGTAGCTCTATTCCTCTTCGGTTCACCTTGAATCCGAAACAAGAACGGCGTTGAGTTCGTGCTAGCATCCTCTTCGTCCGCTCCTAGCTTTATCACCCATTACGTAATCGATTGCTTAATCGATAAATATTTAGCAAATCTTTAGAGGAAGAGAAAAACTTAGTTGAAGTTGTAACCTCATAATCTCTGGCTAAATATGATATTTATAGGCTCTAAACATCATATCAAAAAATTTCAAATTCCTTTACAAATTAAGGCACTAATGAAATTTAAACCGGCACATTAACTGCTGACCTTTCAGCACTAAAACTGCCATAACTTTCTCTGGAGAACTCCAAACGACCTCAAATCTTCACCATTGGATTCTACACTTCAAGGGCTTCAATTTGCATAGGTTATTTGTCCAGATTGGTTATCGTTTGACCTTTCAAATTCTTTTTTAAAGGAGCCTTAAAATCTAACCTGAATTTGAAGCCATAATTATGAATCTCTTCTCTATCTCTTTATTTATTAAATAAATTATATTGGAATTTGGGCTTTAAATAAATTTATATCTCATAAAAATATTCTCATATTATTATAATAATGAAACTTATATTATACTCATAATATACATTTTTCAATAAATTTCTTTTTCCGCTAGGAAGTCACATCACGTGACATAATATTTTAATAATTCCAATATGTACATTTATTTCATGCAATATGAAATCTCGTACATAAAAAAATATATTAAAATATTTATTCTTGTTTCTCGTTCAGTTGGTGTGACCTATGTTGAGGATCTATGTTATGTTGGCAATGAGATAAATCATTTTATTCCATAAACTGTAAGCGGTATTCTAGCTATACATTACAGTTACCCAAATAACACAGATGTTTAGTAAATATATATAATGCTTTTATCTATTAGGTCTGTTTAATATATGAAACATTTCATATATTCGTGTTATTAAATGATAATCTTTTATCAACGTTTGCAGAACTACAACGTACTTTTAATCAACACGACAGTCTTATATGGCATATTAGTGTTCCTGCTAATATCCAAGACCTGTAAACATTTTAGAGTTGTATATTCATTATATTTAGAGTTCTGCGGTTCAAGACCAAGTGCATCTTCTTGAACACATCTAAATATGAATATAGAACTCATGGAACAAGATGTGAATAACATACAATTCATAAATATAACATAAAAGTAATCAACAAAAGATAACTTTTAGAACACAAATCTAACAAAACATCGCTAGTATTACCACATGAGAGGTTAGTATGACCACCAGAGATGTTAGTATGACCACCATGAGAATTAGTATGACTATCTCAGATGTTAGTATGACCACCAGAGGAGTTAGTATGATTATCTGAGATGTTAGTATCACCATCAGAGTTAGTATGACTATCATAGGAGTTATTATAACCACATGAGATGTTAGTATGACCATCAGAGGAGTTAGTATGACAATATCCTTAGTTAGTATTAGCACATTATTATATAGTGCAGATTAGACTTGAAATAGTGAAAAAATAGACTTGAAACAACTAGTTTGAACACCTGCTTTATTTAGTATGCACATCTATTTTATTCAATATGCACACCATTTTTGTACAAAACAAACTTGAAACAGCTAGTATGACCATCAGAGGAGTTAGTATGACCATCAAAGGAGTTAGTATGACCATATCATTAGTTAATATGCACACCTATTTTATTTAGTATGCACATCATTTCTGTACAAAATAGGCTTAAAACAATGAAAAAAAACAGACTTAAAACAGCTAGTCTGAATACCAATTTTATTTAGTCTGAACATCTTTCTTATTTAGTCTGAACAATTTTTTTATTTAGTTTGTGTCTTATTTTTTGTGCAGAACTGACTGGAAGCAATGCAAAAACAGACCTGAAATAACTAGTTTGAACACTTATTTTATTTGGTCTGAACACTGTTTTTATTTAGTCTGAACTAGCATGATCACATTCTTAGTTAGTATGAGCATAAAATAACGTTTGATCTTCGAACAGACATAACTTTTGAGTCGTAACTCCGATTCGCGCGTATGAACACTTTTCGGAAACAGCACGACACGACGCACACAATTTACCAGGGTTTAACTTGTAACAATGCTGTTTTGACCCCAAAAAACACTTCTAAAGCTTGCAAATCACATTTTTTAGTTTTTCTGCACCTTTTTTGCTCAATTTTTCTCAAAAAATGCTTCAAAAAGTGTAAAAATATATTTAAAACAACTAGTATGAAAACATGTTATATTTAGTTTGAACACTTATTTTATTTAGTCTGCATCTCATGCATTTGTGCAAAACAGACATGAAACAATGCAAAAAAACTTGAAACAACTAGTATGAACACCTCTTTCAACTAGTCTGAACACCTGTTTTTATTTAGTATGAACACCTATTTTATTTATTATGAAAATCTGTTCTATTTAGTATGTGTCTCATTTTATGCAAAACAAACTTGAAACAACTAGTCTGAACAACTATTTTGTTTAGTCTCAACACATTTTTATTTAGTTTGGACACATGTTTTATTTAGTATGTGCCTCATTTTTGTGTGCAGACTGACTTGAAGCAATGCAAAAACATACTTGAAACAACAAGTCTGAACACCTATTTTATTTAGCCTGCACTCATGCATTCTACGGAAAGCATTCTTAATAGTGTGTAGGGCGGAAACGTTCAGAATAATGCGCGGAGTCCAATTTTTCATTTTTTATCCGCATTTGACTGTTTGACTTTCTATTTTTTAAAAACATTTGATTGTTTAACTTTCTTGTTTAGAAAATTAATTGAGATACTTCTACGAGCTACAAGAATTAAGATGAAGTTAGTAAAAGTTCCATTACACTTTTCTAAAAAATGGGTGAAGAACCATATCTGGTGCAAGTTGACTGTGTAAACTGTAAAAAATAAACACGCCCCAAATCACTGCCGATTTAGTGCTCACTCAGTAAAATTGTTTATTATTTTCAAAAAATTTCTGCCATTCCTGGAATATGATTCCACTTTCAGCCGCACCATTTGCAACTTTTTTGTTTGGACTTCTCCAATACAGCTTCATGACTGAAAACCTTGGGCAAATTTGGGCAATGGTTGGTTTTGATAGTAAAATAATTAGCGCAGAAGATGGCGCCCAATCCCTAGCAAGTCAAATGCTTCAGTAAGGTGTGACTTGTGAGTGCTCGGGAGTGCCTTAAAAGCCAATAGAAACAAGGTTAGCAATGGGGATCCATTATATATATGATTGGTAACGGTGGTACTTGCTCTAGAAAAATCTCAGGCAATGGCAACCTCCGTCGGTGCCGCTTGCGACCTAGAGGTAAGAGTGATGGAGGCAGTGGTGGCATCGGAGAAGCGTGGCGATCCTTCATGGCAGTGCTTGGCCGAGGTGGTGCGATGCTCTGGCGACAACGGGACCAGCGAACCAGGGTTTCCCAATGCTGACCTGGCATCCATCCTGGTGTCGAATCTTTGCTTCTCACACAATAGGCCTTCAATGTGGAAGCTCCTTGAACGTGCCATGGCGACTCGGGTCGTCTATCCGCTGCATGTGCTAGCGTTGCTTACTTCCAGGTGTCCGTTCCTGCTTGTCTTCAGTTTATTTGTTCCTTGGGAAATATCCAGTTTGGTCCTTTGAGTTGGTATAATGTTTCTTTCGTCCATGGAGGTTGACAATTTTGCATTGGATCCTGGTGCTCTTGAGCTCGCCGACTTTTAGTAGTCCTTTTGACCATAATGTATTTCAGCCTGTTTTCAGAATTTGTAGTGCCAGAAAGCTAGAAAAATGACAAATTTGAAACATTGTTTTATCTAAATGCTAATAACCCGGTTGTTAAAGGCTTTATTATACATGAGGGACTACAAAAAATAGTTCAAATCTTTAGTATTCTGTAAGTTCTGAAGTATGAAGAGCAAATTTAATAACTTCAGTTATTAAAATAGTTAAGGACTTAACTAGATAAATACTGTGGGACTGTTTGAGATTAACTATGACAATATTCAGGGTGAATCAAAACCGAAGAGAACAACCTGAAGCATACAAGCTTTATCTGGAGCTTATGAGACGATATACGTCCTTTTCTTTGCTGGAGGCTGGGCCTCATAAGGAAAAGTACCATTTTTAGATGTTTGTTTCTATATTTGTAGATATAGTACACCTCACTCTATTATTTAATCAATTAATTCTTTGCTATTCTCTTCATAGGATGACAAAATCTATAGATGATGCACTGCAACTTTCATACATCTTTGGGGTTGAAAAAATGGATTGTGGAATGGCTGTGGTTTTATTTCTCATGAGAGCAATAACAAGCTTGCTCGATTTCACACTAGAAGATTGGGGCTTCTTGGTTGCATCTGAAGGCCAACTCATGAAAGAAGAGTTCCAATCTATGGATGTAGACATGAAAAGTGAAATGTGCAATTATAGAAGCAAAAACCGTAAGAAGCTGAGGCAAACCAATGCCTTTTTGGCTTTAGAAGTCATGGAAAATATGTGTTCAAGTAAATTTGTCCAAGTTTCACTTCGCCTCAGTCACCTAAACTGGTATATGTACTTGATTATCTTTTATCCTGTTTCTCCATCTTACACGTTTTTCCTTATTTGTGTTAATTAGATTCTTACAGGGTTGCTTTAAAGTTTTTTTTTGTGCAGCTGGCTTTTCAGAGAACTGTACCATTCTTTTATATGCTAGCAACAAACTGGACTGTCCAGTACAAGCACATGAAAATAAGATAATCTTCAAATTATTGAATGATACAACAACTGTATCGTCAGTCTAAAGCTTGCTTCTCCTTTTTTCTCTAATGATGCAGAGAAATATTTTAGTTTCGCATGCATGGTTGTACTAATGGAGTCAAATCCATGACCTCCCATTTATTTTGTTCCAATCCAGTAAACCAACAAGTCTGTTGACTACCAAAAAGATTATTGAGGTTTTAACGCTCACTGTCACTGGTACGCATAATTAACTTCAATCTCATGCTAGGCTAGGTCTGAACAATTTAATGGCTTGCTTGAGAAGCTAGAGCTTATCAAGGCTCAATATTTTTCATGTACAAGCTCGGCACCTACAAACCATCTACTTCACAAGTTGTTTTGTCATGTAAAAAAGGCAAAAAGTTCAGATTGTGAATTCAAGAGGCAGTGCCTTTTGGGGCACGTGGTTCATACGGGATTGGTCCACTCACCTCAGTCTCATCTTATAAATTCCGGCAAACAGAGTTGCTGGGTTCCTTTTGATATTCTCATGGAGAATGTGATGGATGGGAAAACCTTCTCCCCTGCAGCTGCTTTTGAAATTATAACAGGTGATTTCAATATCGACAGCTCTATCATCTTTTGCTTGAATTGTTTTGTGGAATTTGGAAGACTACCTGCATATTATCAAATCCAAATATTATATATTCTCCTTTTTAAGGTTATCACATACAAGTGTGATTCTTGTTTTTTAAAAGTTCCGCAAATATATATCTGTTGATTCTTTTTTTGTTTGATGTGTCGCAGGCTTGACCAAGACATTACAAATTGTCAATCAGGCCGGCTGGCAGGAGACCTTTCAAGCCTTGTGGATCGCTGCTCTTCGACTTGTCCAACGGGTATGCTAATCTTATTTGTGCAGTGACTAATTTTGTTTTCGAATTGCAGTACTGCAATTTGCAATTTCTGTAGATCTCATGCCAAAGTTTGAAACTCTGTAGGCAAATACTGAATACTTTGCTTGCATGAGGTTTAGCAGGTAAAAAGCTAAATAGAATGCATATTCTACTTTTGCAAATGAACTGCAATTCTCCACGTCTTCCATTCAGCGGAGTTGTTATCACTAGGCTCTTCCTCCAGGGTTCTCCCTGCCAAGGCATCTGTTATTTATCCTGACCAGCTCAAGTACTTGGCTGGTCCATCAAAACTTCATATCCACTTGAGCTCCAGTTATGGTGGCTGTTGATGTGCTCCTGACACAGTCACTGATGCCGAGCTCTCTGCTTGTTTAATCTGTTTCATCAACACCTTCACATCCTCACCCACCTTAGTAAAGAGTTTCTCCATCCCTTTTACCAGATCTGACCCTATAATTCCAGTACAGGTTAAAATATCTCTTATCTCTTCAATCTTTCTCACGAGCCGGTAGCCGTCGTGTTTCTCATCTCATTCTCTCATTCTTCAGGAGGCATAAACCACCTCATCAACCACAACTGTCTCTCCTCTCCGCACTCAACCAACCCACCACGACAGTCGTGGGGAAGGTCCGTCACGTGGGCAAGTTACTGCAGCGGGTTATTGTAGCTAGGCGAGTTTATGTAGCAATGTGGTACTATAGCGGCGGCGGTACTGTAACAGAAGGTTTAGGGTTAGGGTTTTCTTTGGTGGTAAGAGATGAATAGCTCTAATACCAGGTTGAAAATGAGAAATGAGCAAAAGTTAATTTTATTAGTCTGCCCTTGAACATATATAAAGTTTGCATCTTACATAAAGGTTCCTATTCTATTACATAACTAGACCATTACATAAATATCCTATAAAACTATTTTATTTCTCAGCAATCTCTAACAATCTTTAGCATTTGTAATTTTTTTAAAACTGTATGACATGACGGTATGACCAATACTCTGAAAACAAAACAGGCTAAGGATCCAATGGCCGGACCAATACCGTACATCGAATCGCGGCTATCCATGCTGTTGTCAATTGTCCCATTGTCTGTTGCTCCTCTTTTAAATGACGAGAACAATGCAGTTATCTCTAATGCAACAAGTGCTTCTTCTCGAAAACAGAGCTTTGTGGCTTGTCTGCAGTCCCTGACCCAGTTTGTGAGTCTCCTTCATCCACCTCAGCCTGTGGTTGGTGCTGCAAATGTTGCTGCGACAAAGGCAGCTATAGCAGTTATGGAATTTAAAAAATCAAGCAGCAACTTGATGATGAGTCACAATGATTCTACAAAAGCAGGTAGTTTCTTTATTATTATTATTATTATTATTATTATTATTATTATTATTATTATTATTATTTATTTTCTTTGAAGATATGGTTCAGCATATTCTAATGCCTAGTTTAGTAGCCTTTTTTTTGGTATCAATGTTTGGTACTTGGATTTTTGTACTATACTGGCCATCGCATAGCCTGATAGCCATCACAGTGGTGGTACAATATTAAATTTTGTCAAAAGGTCTCATATAATATGTAAATACAATATTAGGATTCATAAACTTATTCTTGTAATTCTATACTAGAATAGTTATATTACCTTGTTCATTCACTATTTCGTTGAGTGACAATTATCCTCACCTTAATTATTAAATGCTTAATTGAAGGGAAAAGCAAATAAGTAATTTATGGGTAATGATTTTGATTGCCTACAAGTTTTTGCCCAGTAAAGATTAACCCTTATCTTCACCAGGAGAGGCCATGTAACCTTGCACGATTTTTAAAGTGAAAAAGGGTTAGCCTTGTACTGGGCACTTCTTGGGATATAGTATACACTAAATTGCTGCTATGGTACATGAATAACTTTATTATTTATTAAATTTGATTAAAAAGTGAATGAACAACAGAGCTGATTTGTATGCCTATCTGTTTGTTCTGCACTGAAAATCAAATATTCATGAATTATTCAGGTTAAATGCTCTCTCAAGGTGTTGGCAAAATTTCAAACTAACTTGAATATTTTTTCCCTCTTGCAGTGGGAAATCTGTTGCATCTAGTGGTAGAATCATGTATTGCAAGAGACCTGATTGATATGTCAGCCTATTTTTGGCCAGGTTACGTGGTTCCATGTGAGGTCACCAAAGATTCCACACCAACTCAAGATTGCCCTTGGTTGAACTTCATGCAAGGAGCTTCATTCACTGAGTCTCTCCAAAGTGCACTTATAGCCAACCCTGCACCAAGGTACTGAGTCATGAAAAGTTCAGATTTTTTACTGTCTTGAAAAAATTCTTAGTTGTTTGTAGCATGCTGATCCTCTATAGCTGTAATTTCGGCTTAACTTTTAGTGTAATAGAACTGAAGAAATTGAATCATTTGGCATTACATGGATCAGAGGAGGAGAGATCAGCTGCTCCAAAGATCTTATGCGGTGCGTCTCTAACTATGGGTTGGAACATCCAGGTGCTTGCATGCATTTTAATTGTAGTGTATCTCTTTATTTTCTGTTGTAAAAAAGAAAATCTAAGGAACACAATTTTCTTGGTTGGTTTCCAGGAACACGTCGTCCGTCTAGTGGTGAAGTTGTTATCGCCTCAAATGTCTCTCAACTCCCCTGTAACTGGAGACACTAACGTTTACCTCAGTCACTTGCACATGTTGGCTCCACTGCTGTCACACCTTTGTCGCAATTCTATCATTAACATCCTTGCATTATATGGCATGGTGAGTTTGTACTTAACTGTTTGTCTCATCATTATTGCTTGGTTCTATGCCTGCCATTGCTGTTTAACAGCTGGACAATGGGAAACAACATTATTAAAAAGAGACGTAGAATGAACTAAATTGGAACGATCGAACCAATCATATTTAGGATTAAAAAATAATGAACTTGTCCTAATTGCATTGGTTAGTTGGGAGAGGACTTTAGAAGCGAGCTCTGGAATAGTCAGTACTCATGATAAGATTACAAGCACCATGCTATAAATTGCATTTCCTTTTGCACAAAACACGTAATTGTTGATAATCTCTGTTAGACATGTTCAATTTTAAATCTAAGTGTCACATAGCAGGTATGTCCTGGGACAGGCTTTCACCCAATCTGAATCGCAATAGCCCTCAATGCTTGAGTGTCCATTCCTTCGGAAAACTAACCCTTTTCCAGGTGCACTCTTCAAGTACCTCAAAATGTGATACACTGCATCCATATGTCCTTTCCTAGGATCATGCATGTAGCGGCTCACCATGCTTACTGCAAAGGATATATCTGGACGCGTGTGACTCAAATAGATCAAATGACCCACCAATCTCTGCTACCGTTCTCTGTCAACGGGCTCTTCGGCTTCTGCATTCAACTTGCATTTCTGATCAATGGGGGTAACTGCGGTCTTGCATCTCAGCATGCCCGCCTCCTTGAGTAGGTCCAGCACATATTTTCGCTGGGATAGAACAATCTCCTTCGCACCATATGCCACCTCAATTCTGAGAAAATATCTCAGTTTGCCCCAGATCCTTCACCTCAAACTCCTTTCCCAATTTCGCCTTCAGCCGAGCTATCTCGCTCTCATCATCACCCGTGATGATCATATCATCCACGTACACTGCTAGCACAGTGATGTGGTCTTCCTTCCACATGAAGAAGATCGTATGGTCTGCATTGGTCTGCTGGTGTCTATAAAGCGACTTCTTGAGCCTACACACCTTGCCAACTGTCAAATCAGGCTCGAGGTGATTGTTTCAGCCCATAAAACGACTTCTTGAGCCTACACACCTTGCCAACTGTCTGATTTGTACCAAATCCTGGTGTCCATGTACACCTCTTCTTGCAGTTTACCATGAAGAAAAGCATTTTTCACGTCCAGCTGGTGTAAATTCCACCCTCCATTGGCGGCCAAAGAAATCAGTGTTCGCACCGTACTCATCTTTGTCACAGGTGCGAACGTCTCATCATAATCTATGTCATAGGTCTGACTGTACTCCTTTGCCACTAGTCGAGCCTTGTAGCGCTCAACTCGACCCTCTGGGGTTTGCTTCACAGTGAAGACCCATTTGCATCCTTGCCTTCTTGCCTGGCGGTAGGGGGACAAGCTCCCTTGTCTTGTTTTTGTTCAGTGCCCAAAGTTCTTCCAACATGGCCTTTTTTCACTTTGGATCCTGCTTGGCATCCTGCCAACACTCAGGAATAGAGACATTATCCAAGGATGTGAAAAATGCTCTATGCTCAGGTAAGATGTTAGAATAAGAGACAAACTGAGCAATGTCATGAGGAATACGTAGAAAACCCCAACGATCAGGGGGAACCCCCGCATTGTTGCGGGTGGTTCGTCTCACAGCTGAGTCTGAGTTGGATGGTGTCGATATCTCACGAGCCGGAGAAGACAGGGACATGGGACGTGGCACACTCGGAGCACTTGGCGTAGTTGTCGCCGGTTGTCCTGTAACCACATTCTCCTTTCTTCTCCTCTCATACACCCTCAATTGCTCTCCCCGAGCTTGAGTTCCATCCTCTTAGGTTTCTTGGAATCTTTGCTCCCCCTAAGCTTGAGTTCCATCCTCTTGGGTTTCCTGGGAACTCCCTTCCTCAGGTTCCTCACGATGTGGTGTCCTTATCGATTCCTCAATAGTCAGAAGACATGAGATGCCACCTACACTCACTGTCCTACTTGTACTTCCATTGTCACATCTCTCCTCGTGGTTTTCTCTTTCAGTCCCAAACATATCTCCAAATGGGGAAGTCATCTCGGAAGAGTAATATGGTTCCGTCTCACGAAACGTGACGTCCATACTCACAAGCAACTTCCTTTCAACTGGACTCCAATACATATATCATTTCCGAGTGCATGAGTATCCAACAAATACACATTTTATCGCTCTTGGGTCCAATTTTCCCACATTTGGTTGATTGTTTTGTACAAAACATGTGCAACCAAAGGTTCTCAATGGAAGGATGTCTCTATTTGTTCCTTTTCACGCCTCAAAATGTGTCTTCCAATCCAACACTCTTGAGGGCATCCTATTGATCAATTGGGCAGCTGTCAAGACTGCTCATCCCATAAATACTTGGGAACATTCATTGAAATCATCATACTCCGAGCTGTCTCGAGAAGATGTCTGTTTTTCCGTTTCGCTACCCCATTCTGCTATGGTGTATACGGACAAGTAGTTTGATGATGTATTCCTTGAGCTGACAAGTATTCCCCAAACGCCTTGTTGGTGTACTCTTTCCCATTATCAGATCTCAATACTTTCACAACTCCCCCATATTGAGTCTGAATTCTTTTGTGAAAATCTTTGAAACAACCGAACACATCGCTCTTGTTTTTCATCAGATAAATCCAAGTTAGACGAGAGCAACAATCAATGAAGGTCACGAAATATCTATATCCATCCATCGTAGTTGTGGGACAGTGGGATATAAGCGACTCAAGAGGCTAAAGAAAGGATGACCTTGTATGCTTGCCCAATTCACAAGCATCACATACTAGTCTATCCTTATTAGCTTTTTCAGACAGTGTGGGATATAAGCGACTCAAGAGGCTAAAGAAAGGATGATCTAAACGCCTATGATGGAGTAGCAACATATCATCCACACTACTTTTTACTCCTCTCGTCTTTTCCATAATGGATGAGAGAGCTGAGTCTATCCCTTTCCTATCCAAATACCACAACCCCTTATACCTAATGTTGTAAAATGCGGATTTAAATATGTGTGCGGAAGGGTATCGCATACCGCATATGCGTCATGCGGCCGCATATGCGGTAAAACGTACAGCTTTATTATGCATTTCGTACAAATTAGAATAAAAACTAGATATACAAGTGAATTAAAAGAACCTTAATTACCTTACACAATACAAATTTGAAATATCAAATATGCAAGTTCATTTTAATTGATGGTAGTTCGTTATAATAACGAAGATGTACAACATCAAACATTTATAGATGTCAAAATTTAATTAACAAAATATTCAAATTAATGATACCAAGTAGAAAGATGAGCAAAAAAAGAATAATTTTTAATTAATTGACCCAAATGGATATATATAGAGTTACAGACTCTTTTACACTTTAGTTCCTCAAAGTATCCATAATGGCTCTATTACGCTACAAACCCTACAAAAGACATAAACCCTGAAACCTACCAAAGCTACTACAAAATATCATAAATCTCAACAGTATCAATCAACAGATACTGGCCCAAAGCAATCAGTATCTGACTAATTAAATTAAGACCAATGCCTTTAAAGTAATTCCTTTAGCCAAATGAAACTAATTACTGTTGTTAGGTGCCTGAAGTTGTGGCAGCTCTGATGCCATTATGCGAGGCCTTAGGATCATTTCCACCGCCATCTACCATCCAATCTAGCACTAAGGAAGAAGTTTCTGCTTACACTGTCTTTTCCTTGGCATTTCTTTTTCTCCTCCGCTTGTGCAAATTTTATGGACCAGATAATGAGGCCCATCCCTATAGCCATGAGGGTCCGGCCCGGCCTGATTTGAAACTAGACTTCCTCCTCTTAATGAGGGAAAGCCGAATCCACAAGAACTGTACTGCAAGCATGAAATATTTTATCAATGACATTGTTGATTCATTCCATGAGTTACGATGCCACTCAGTACATGTTGATTCGTTTCCTAAATTGTGTGCCTGGTATTTTGAGAACCAGGCATGCTTGGTTTCAGACATTTCAGCTAAGTGGACTCCTGGTAGGATGCAACAGGTGGCTGACAATATCTTGATTTTCGTTTGCCATAAAATTAAAAAACTCAGTAAAGGCAAAAGGCCAGTCTCATGTGGTAGTAGTAGTAGTAGTAATAGTGTAGTTACTAGTCATGGCTCTTCTACCATTTGTTCGTCAACATCAGTTAGCAGTGGAAGTGTGTCTATTAGAAGCATGTCTGAGGACAAACTCAAAGGACCACCACTTTATCCTGCTTGGGAGCTGCTGGAGGCTATGCCGCTTGTTTTGGAGGCTATGTTGACTGCTTGTGCCTATGGACAGATGTCATCTCGTGACTTGACTACTGGTGAGTTCACTGCCCTTTCTTTCTACCAACAAATAAAGGAACCAAAAGTGAATAAATAGATACTTCTATTTTGCTTCAGATGATGGATAAAGCAATTCACCAGTGGTAATTTACAGGACTAAGAGATCTAGTGGAGTTCTTTCCAGCTTCAATTGCAGCAATTGTACGTTACTTGGCAGCTGAGATAACTCGTGGCACATGGAAGAGTGTCTTAATGAATGGCATCGATTGGCCAAGTCCTGCAGGGGCACTCAACTCTTTTGGGTCGGAGGTGAAGGAAGTACTTGAGCATGTTGGGGTCCATATTGAGAACTGGCACCCAGGTGACAATTTGATTTGTCTTCCCATTTTAATATACATTCTCATTTTTCTTAATTAAGGTGTTGTCAGATGATTAAAGATATTGTGATACACTGCTTGTAATGCTTGTTATGTCAAACTAGGATTCTGCATCTAACAAATGATGGATCCTAAACCTTAAAAAAAATTGCAATTTTTTTCTGTGTATTTGTATGATTTGTTAAATTATTTTGCAAAATAACCATGTATATTTAAAAATTTATGTCATTTTGGCCCCCTCTTGAAACTTATAGATCTTGCCCCCTGTGCCAACTACCAATAATAACTCAAAAGTTTCATCAAACTCATGTGCAACCAACAACGCCTGGGAAATATACCCTTTAGAATCGCCCCAAAATATTGCAACCCACTTTATGCTAAATCAACTCCAACAATTGGCCCAAGCCAAGTCTAGTGGGCCGTATGAGGGCCAACAACATATAATGACCAGACTGCACCTTGTTTAGTATATTGCTAGTAGTGTACTAAGCTCTCCTGAGTAGTACAGACTACAGAATACAAGTAGCCATATATTATTAGTAAGACTTGTTATATATGTTCACAATTAAATTTCAGTTTCCGTTTGCTGATTGATTTATGGACATGATTAGGCAATCGTTAAATCTATAATATCCTTCATTGATTTCGTCTGCAGATGATGCACAGATGATGCTGCCTCTACCACTTGCAGCCTTTTTGAGTCTAACTATCACCTTCAAGCTTGACAAGAACACAGAGTATGCACATGCTGTCATGGGTCAAGCTATCAAACATCAGGCTATGGTCTCCCCTTGGCCGATTACCTTGGCAATTGGGGCATTATGGGCCCAAAAGGCCCCTAAATGGCAAGACTTCATGGTCTTTTGGGGTGTCCGCTCTCACTTCACAAATGATAAAGGTGCCATTTATCAGTTGCTAAGGAGCTGCTTTGAAGCCTTTTTGTACCCTGCCTCTGGGTGCAACAATTGCATGATCTCGGAAGGTGGTGTGGTTGGGCTCTTGGGAGAATCTGTTTGTAATAGCCGTGCAATAGGTCCAGGTATATTTTTCTTATCCACATGCGGTATGTTTCATACTCCATGTTATTTTAGTGAGGTAATATTAAGATTGGTGGTTGAGTGGGCTTGCAAGCTGGCTGACAAATGGACCCTAGGAGGCTCTGTACAGTTGAAATCAGGACATATTTCACTTGGTACAGCTATTTCTGCTGTACGACAGGTGGCAATGCTCGGAACAAGCCTGCTTTGCATAGCAGGTTTTTCTCCATTGGTTCGTGTGTTATTTGAGGACACAGTACCGATATTTTTGCTATCAGAGAGTGAAGAGAGATCTAAATGGATGAGACCCATTTTTAGCATACTAAAAGGGTGTGCTATATCTTACCTACTGTTTTTCTCTACGGCTGTGATGTGGGGGGCCAGGGCTGAATTGCCTCCAGATAAGCTTAGGAGCGTGGAAATGTCTCCGCAAGTTATTGCCAGCCACCTGGGTTTCATAGCCGAAGTTACAGAGGGTAAAGTAAAACTAAGATGTGACCCTGCGATGTGGAAGGCACACGTGTCAAGCTTTGTCGGTCTTATAGTGAGGTTTTCACCTGGTTGGGTGCTTGGAACAAAACTTGATATACTGAAGAAAATATCGAGCAGTCTAAAAAATTGGCATGAGTGCGACCTTGCACTCTCTCTGCTCGAGTTAGGCGGGACATGTGCAACTGAAGCTACTCTAGAGTTGCTGTTGTAATTTTGTTTCTTTAGTTGAGGTCTTGTTTTTTGAAATAGTACCTGATAGATTTCTTGCCTTTGGTTCCACATGGAACATGTTCAAACCAATTTCTTTGTAATGGAAATGTACGTGTAATAATCAATGAATATTTTTACCTCAATAGTAATCTTATTATATGTCAATCTAATTTATATTACCACTCAGCTCTAGAGCAGTGGCGCGTGGACAAGAATGTTATTGTTAGATAGAAAATCCCTTTATTTCACAGTGAATACTTTTCCCCCCTTTTTAGATCGCAAAGTCCGCCATGAAACTTATATCGTTTGGTGTGCTTTCAAGAAGAAATGAAAGTAGGCACCAAAATACGGACCAGTTTTTCTACCGTACAGTGCAGTAGCGTGCGTCGCCTCGACCGTTCAGAAGACAACTCGTGCGGTGCTGTCGTCACTTGATCTCGTCGTTCCCCAAAAAACAGGGTTGCTAATGAGACTAAGAGTACAAACACAATTGATCACAGACAGGCGCCACAGAAGATTCAATCGAAGACAAGAAGTTAGTTAGGTAGTTAATTGATACAGTGTTTCTAGAACAGTATCGAAATGCAATTGAAACGTTGTATCCCTGTTTATTTTCCTATAAACACCTTGTACATGTAATTGATTCATTCAAGCAAAAATAGAAAACAAATTCACACAAAGCTTTATCTTTTCCTCTTTCTCTTTCTTTTCTAAACCTCTTTATGGTATCAGAGCTGAATAGGCTAACGCCATGGCTGATCTGCACAACTCGAGCTCTCCAGCTCAAATAGCTATCATATCCTCTTCCACAATATCAGATCTGATCATCACCATCCCGATTCCTGTATTTGTCAAGCTTTCTCAAGCGAATTTCCTCACATGGAAATCTCAAGTTCTCCCGTTGATTCGAGGCTACAAACTCAATCAATTCATCGACAATCCACCTCCTTCCGCCACAATAACCACAAATGGTAACACTGCTCCTAATCCTGAGTTTCTCTCATGGCTTCACCAGGATCAGGTGCTTCTCGGATGGGTCAGATCTACACTCTCTGAGGCAGTAATGGCACAATTTGTATCTTGCTCCACTACCAGTGAGCTGTGGTCATCACTGATTCACACTTTCTCTTCCACATCTCGAGCTCGATACACAGATCTTCGTCGTCAATTGCAATCAATTTCTAAAGGTTCTCTTCCTTGCACCGAGTTCCTTCAGAAAATAAGAACAATTGCAGATGAGCTTGCTTTCATTGGATCTCCTGTTCTAGAGGAAGATCTTGTGTTAGCAGTTCTCAATGGCCTTCCACCTGAGTTCAATGCTTTTATTGTTGCCATTACAACTCGAGTTGAACCTCCTTCTTTCACTGATCTTCATGGCCACCTGCTGAGCTTTGAATCTCTACTCACAGCTCAAAACCCGATCTCTAGTGTACCCTCTCTCACTACCCCAAATGCTTACTATGTCAGATCCAATCCATCTGGTAACTTCAAATCCAATTCCTCTGGGAATTTCAAGAACAAATCGACAAATTACCAGAATAAATTGAATTCATTCTTAACAATTGAATTCACAAATTCTTTGTGTCTTTTCAAGGATTCACAAACCAAGACAGTCCTACTTCAAGTTCCCACTGATAGAGGTCTCTTCACATTTACACAGAAACCCTCAAGTTTTTCACCTCAAGCCTTTGTTGCAACCAGTGCTCCTGCTAGCATTTGGCATGCAAGATTAGGTCATCCCAGTGAAGCTACAACTATACAAGTTATCAAGTCTAATGTTTTACCTTGTACTTCCTCAAAATTAGGAATTTGTCATGATTGTTGTTTGGCAAAATCACATAAACTACCCTTTTCTCCTTCTATGTCTACCACTACAAAACCTTTAGAATTAGTGCATTCTGACGTGTGGGGCCCATCCCCCATAGTCTCTTGTAATGGATTTAGGTATTATGTAATCTTTGTTGATGATTTCTCAAGATACACTTGGATATATTTCATGAGTAATAAAAGTGAAGTGCCACAACTGTTTGTCTTGTTTAAATCCCAAGTTGAGAATTTGCTTGGTTCAAAAATTAAGATACTGAGAATAGATGGTGGGGCTGAGTACAAGCCTATTCAAACTCAATTTCCTCAACTGATTCACCAAACCTCATGCCCCTACACCCCTCAGCAGAATGGCCTTGCTGAGAGGAAGCACATGCATGTCATTGAACTATCCCTGGCCATGATTTCCCATGCATCTCTACCTATGACCTTCTGGGATGAAGTGTTTTCCACTGCTGTTTATCTAATTAACAGAATCTCTTCTACACAAAATTCAATTCCCTATACTACTCTTTTCAACAAAACACCTCACTATCAACTTCTCAAAATCCTTGGTTGTGCATGCTTCCCCTATACAAGACCTTACAACTCTCATAAGCTTCAATTAAGATCCAGACCATGTGTCTTTCTTGGTTATGCCTTGTCACAGAAGGGTTACAAGTGTTTTGACCCTGAAAACAATAAAATGTTTATATCCAGGCATGTTCAGTTTGATGAGGCATCATTTCCATTCAAAAATTCACAACTATCCTCCAATACTTCAGATAATTCAACTATGATACCTACCTTCTCTCTTGGTTCTCAAACTACTGAACCACAACCTCTCTCTTCTAATTCTGACAACCCTTCAGCACAGCCTCATTCCTCAGAACCTGATTCTGAAACTGATGTCAACCAAGAAGAACCTGTCCCTTCTGATAACAATGCTCAAAATGAAGATTCAACTCATCCAATGACCACAAGAACAAGGGGTAATACCAGAAAACCAAGAGAATTTCCAGATTACGTTGCTTATAACACTTCTCTGGAATCTGAACCCTCTACCTTCAATCAAGCCAACACTGAGCCCAAATGAAGGCAGGCAATGGCAGCAGAAATCACTGCTTTGGCACAAAACAACACCTGGACCCTTGTTCCACCGGATTCAAAGCAAAATGTGATTGGTTGCAAATGGGTCTTTAAAATAAAAAAACGAGCAGATGGGTCAATTGAACGTTATAAGGCCAGATTGGTGGCTAAAGGCTTCAATCAACAAGAGGGGATCGATTACCACGAAACCTTTAGTCCTGTGGTAAGGCCAACAATCATCAGACTCATCCTGACGCTAACAGTTTCTCATAATTGGTCCATCAAACAGCTAGATGTCCAAAATGCATTCTTACATGGCGATCTTTCTGAAGAGGTCTACATGAGCCAACCTCCAGGGTTCACTGACAGCACAAAACCATACCATGTTTGCTTATTAAAGAAATCACTTTATGGGCTCAAACAATCTCCTAGAGCATGGTTTCACAAACTCAGTGAGTCTCTATTGGCTTTTGGTTTCACTTCTTCCAATTATGACCCTTCACTTTTTGTTGCAAGGTCAAATAACCATGTTGCCATTTTATTGGTATATGTTGATGATATTATCATCACTTCCAATAATCAAACCTTTCTTCAAGCTTGTATCTCATACTTGCAACAACAATTTGCCCTCAAAGACCTTGGTCCCTTATCCTATTTCTTGGGCATTGAGGTTCAACAGACTCCAAATGGCCTTCATCTTTCTCAAACCAAGTATATCTTGGATTTGTTGAAAAGAACAAACATGTTGCAGGCTAATCCCTTTCCCACACCAATGGCTCAGACAAGTTCTCTTTCTCTTCATGATGGAGACCCATTTCATGACCCTCATCTCTATAGAAGTGTAGTTGGGGCACTTCAATATGCCACTGTCACAAGGCCTGATATTGCCTTTGCAGTAAACAAGGTCTCACAGTTCATGCATTCACCTACCACTGTGCATTGGACGACAGTAAAATGAATTCTCAGATTTTTACTTGGTTCTTTTAGTCATGGCATTACTATTAGACCAACTACCTCCTTCCAAGTGCATGCCTTCAGTGACTCGGATTGGGCAGGGTCTGTTGATGACAGAAAATCAACTTCAAGATTTTGTTTGTTTTTGGGACCCAACCTTATCTCTTGGAGCGCAAAGAAGCAACCTACTGTGTCTCGATCAAGCATAGAGGCCGAGTACAGGTGCTTAGCTGCTACTTGTGCTGAAATCCTCTGGCTTCAAAACTTACTCCAAGAGTTACACTTCAAATTGGATCAGGCTCCTATACTTTGGTGCGATAATATAGGCGCAACATTCTTAGCTTCAAACCCCCAATTCCATGCTCGTACCAAACATGTGGAAATAGACTATCATTTCGTTCGAGAAAGGGTCTGTTCAAAAGAACTGAGGGTGCATTACATCTGCTTTTGAGACCAAATTGGCGATATCATGACCAAACCTCTGGGCACTCCTCGTTTTCAGTTTCTTCAACCCAAGCTAATCGTTACAGCTGCACCGTTTAGCTTGAGGAGGGGGGTAATGAGACTAAGAGTACAAACACAATTGATCACAGACAGGCGCCACAAAAGATCCAATTGAAGACAAGAAGTTAGTTAGGCAGTTAGTTGATACAGTGTTTCCAGAACAGTACCGAAATGCAACTGAAACGTTGTATCCCTGTTTATTTCCCTATAAACACATTGTACATGTAATTGATTCATTCAAGCAAAAATAGAAAACAAATTCACACAAAGCTTTATATTCTTCCTCTCTCTTTCTTTTCTAAACCTCTTTAATTGCTACTCCCTCCCCCTCAAAAAAAAAAAAAGATTGCAAGGCCCGCCATGTGACCGCAGAATCTTAGGAATTGGCACCAAACTATCTGATTCATTCCATCCAAAACGAGCCTACAAGCAGAAGAAAGATAAATTCCACACTATCTGCCTTACTGTTAATAAGATTGAAATTACTTTATGCAAGTTGAGAAAAAAATTCCAACGAGATTAGAAGTAACCATTTGATAGAGGCCTTAACAGTATTTATCTGTGCTATATTAGCTATTGCAGCTGAGCTCAGTAGTGCCAAAGCTATCTGAACGACGTACACTAAGAACAAAAAAGTTGGATCCCGTCTTTATTTATACCAGATCATCATTAAATGGTCAAAATTTCAGCCGTATGATATGCGCATTCTATGCAGAGCTTTATAATTCTCAAGAAACAAACGCACTGCATCCATCCGAGTGAAGAAAGAAACAAAATGCTTTCAATAGACGATTATGCACTTTGTGCAACATACACATCTTTCTTGTTTTATAACAACAATATACACATCTTATTTTCTAACAACAATATACACATCTTATTTTCTAACAACAAAAGAAATTAAAGATCCGTGCACACTGATAACAGAAATAGATGATAATACAGTGTACGGATTTGTACTAAATTTAAAACAGTACATAAAGTAAGAACTTTGCTTTAGAAAAAAATAGAAAATCTATTTGAGTTGGAAATGAAAGATATTATGTTATACCATAAAAAATATTATGATAACGAATTAAAATGTTCTAATGTGACAAATAATCTAAATTAAGAGGTGGAGAATACTGAATACCACTTCTGAATAACGGATCTGCAAGGACTCCCTGCTAATACCCAAAATCAATCACCGGATACATAGAAGTGACCGTCTTACCGAGGATGAGGCAGAGGCTCACCCAGCATTCTTTACAAGCATAAACTCGAAGGCCATCTAATTGAAGTATGGCACTGAAGGCCCCAGGGCCAGATGGAGTGCAACCAATCTTCTTTCAAAAACTATGGCCAATAGTGAAAGACAACCTATGTAAGTGGATAGGTGAGATCTTTGCAAGAAAGGCTGACATAGGGACAGTCAACCAAGTATTACTATGCCTTATCCCTAAAGTGGTACCCCCTCAAACCCTGAAGGACTTCTGGCCAATTGGTTTGTGCAACTCTACATACAAGTTCATAACAAAGATTATAGTGCAAAGATTGCAGATGGTGCTACCAAGCCTGGTGGAGGAGGAACAAACTAGTTTTGTGCCTGGCAGACAAATAGTTGACAACATCGTAATAGCTCAAGAAGTTTTGCATTCTTTTCATATGAAGAGAGGAGGTAAAAGCTACATGGCTATTAAGGTGGACTTAGAAAAGGCGTACGATAAAATTAAGTGGCATTTCATCCAGGAAACACTCAAGGATGCTCAACTTCTAGATAAACTAATTGCAATTATCATGGACTGCATCACCAACACCAAACTGGTAGTGAGTATAAATGGCTCAATCTCAGACCAATTCACTCCCCAGAAAGGGATCAAGCAGGGGGATCCACTAGCCCCATACATTTTTGTGTTGTGTATTGAGAGATTGACACAGCAGATTAAAGAGTTGGTGAAACAGAAAAAATGGAAACCAGTGACCCTAAGAAAAGGTGGACCTAAGCTATCTCACCTTCTTTTTGATGATGACATGCTCCTTTTAGCTGAGACTTCATGCAACCAGGCCAATATCATCAAGAAAACCCTCAATGATTTTTGCTCAGCATCAGGCCAGAAAGTCAGTGTTGCTAAAACCCATATACTGTTCTCAAGAAACACAAATGAAAGGCAAAAAAAGAAGATGGTTCACAAATTGGGCTATGAACCCACTGATAACTTTGGAAAGTATTTGGGTATGTACTTAACTCAAGGCAAAAGAACCAAATCAAATGTGAAGGAAATCTTGACCAAATTGGACAGAAAGCTAAATAGCTGGACTGGAAGAAATCTAGCCCTAGCTGGAAGAATTTGTTTAGCCAAATCAGTCTTAGCAGCCCTACCCAATTTTGTGATGCAATCAATTAAACTCCAAATGCATGAGTGTGAACAAATTGATGCTAGGATTAGAAAATTCAGATGGGGAGGAACTGAAAATGAAAAGAAGATACACTTGGTTTCATGGGAAAAGATTTGTCATCCAAAGGATGAGGGAGGATTGGGGTTCAGACCCACCAAGGTGCAAAACACACTCTTTCTGATGAAATTGCACTGGAGGCTGATACAGGAAAATAATTCACTATGGGCAAGGGTACTTCACAGCAAGTATGCCAAGGGTACAGTACCAGCAAATTTTCAAGCAAAAGGATGTGATTCTGCTCAATGGAGGGGCATTATATCAGTAAAGGAATTGACATTAAAGGGGCTGAAACAAAAACTAAGAAATGGAAAAGACACCTCATTTTGGCACGACAGGTGGGTAGAATCAGGGGAGATACTGTCGGAGATAGTGAGTGAGGATAAATGGGAGGGCTCATCAACCATGACTGTAGCTGATATGGTCAATGAGAATGGACAATGGTATGAAGAAGCTCTCCAATAGAGGTTAAACAACGAATGTGGAAAGGTACTCCAAATGGGAAATTCTCGATGAGCTCAGCACGTGAAATTGTAAGCAACAGACACAGAGACAAAGACAACACATGGAAAGCGATATGGCAGACAAGAGTACCCGAAAGAGTTAAAACATTCATGTGGTTGCTGAAGCACGAAGCACTCATGACAAACTCAAGAAGAATGAGACTAGGCTTTACAGATGACAACAGATGTCCAATGTGTCAGATAGGGGTGGAACATTGATGCACATGACAAGAGATTGCCCACTGGTGAGTTGCATATGGCAAGTTTTAATACCACCAAAGTGGCATGCAGAATTCTTTGGATACCAGTTTCAGGCTTGGCTTGAGCATTGCTTGATAGACAACTTTGGGTCTAAAACAATCCAACAGTGGTGCAGCAAATTTGCAATCACACTTTGGTACATCTGGAAGCATAGAAATCAGAAGGTCTTTGAGAACCAAGAGGAGTCACATGAGGACACACTTGCTACAATTAGGAGACTCATAGTGGAAAATACAACAATACTTCATAGAGAAAGAACCACTAGTAACCCCAACAATGATGGTTGGAAGGCACCTCCGAGGGGTTGGTTTAAATTGAACACAGATGGAGCAGCATGCCAGGGATCGATGCAAGCAGCCATTGGAGGACTGGTACGAAATGAGCAGGGGATTTGGGTGACAGAATTTTCTAAATTTCTAGGTGTGTACACCAGTGTAACAGCTGAACTATGGGCAATCCGAGAAGGTCTAATGCTGGCAAGGAAACTGAACATTGAGAAACTGAAAATTGAATGTAATGCAGAGGAGATAGTGCAGGCAATTGAGAATGAGATGAAGGATGACACAAGACACAACTCAAGTCAGCTAATATCAGATATAGCTCGACTGATTAGGAGTGAAGGAGAGATACGCATCAACACAGTGCCAAGGCAGATGAATCGATGTGCGGATTTTCTAGCCAAAAGAGCACTCAATCAAGACCCAAAATTGAGAATTTTGCATAGTCCAGATAGGAAAATTCAATGCTTGTATTTTGCTTATTATCAAAATGTAAAGTGACATGTGTAACTGAAAGTTAATTAATATATCCATTTTCATTGGAAAAAAAAAGTATGGCACATACCGCGACATACATAAATGTCGTGTTTATTTCAAGTCATGGTCCAATCTTTAACGCTGCTAGCCTTCCTCGTCCATATTGAACTGCGGCTTCTTTTATGTGGTTATGCTGTTCACGAGTGAAAGTTACCTCCCAGATGTAGATAGTCGTTTTAAGTCGTTTATGCGCGTGCAAAAGACCCAAGAAGTGTCATAAATGTTGACTCCTCTTTTCTATCTTGATTGCAAAGCATTATTGTTTGGAAGGGTCAGCTAAAAGAGACGGCATACATATAAATTCAAGCTGGGGCCTTTGGTTCTTGGTACAACTGGTACTTTTTATCCAGCTGTAGCTTCAGATATTATTCATTAGGATTTAGGAACACCACATGAACAAACATTAAGCACGTTGCTTAATACTAAATTGAGGAGCAATTTTTCCTAGTCAATATGTAAGCTCAACTTGGATTTGTCATATGAGCCATGCCGTATTATTCTTTTGTTCCTAATTTATAAGATTCTTCCATTATCCTTGTATATACCAGGGTCTGATACACTCACTGTTCATAAGTCACCTAGACAGCTAGACTGCTTCATTTACGATGCCTCCAGTTTGTTGCCTTTACAAGTATCACTTGTATTTTCTCCTGCTGTAGAATCGCTTGTATTCATTTGCCATTACAAGTATCATATATTCATATGATGGCATTATACTTGTATATACCAGGGTTTGATACACTCACTGTTCATAAGTCACCTAGACAGCTAGACTGATTCATTTACGATGCCTCCAGTTTGTTGCCTTTGTTTGGAACTTGATTTTTCCCAGATATAGAATTCACAACATAGAGCATTTATTTTCAAATTATTCATAGTCGAGTTGAGTGTCATGAAACTGTTCCTGAAAAAACCAGCCATGCTTTTGAAACAAAGTAAAAACTAGAAATATAAGAACAACAGCTTGACTTCATTCATCTTCTAATGGGATAATGGGATAACGGGAAGGAGAACAACAGGCAACAGCTTGACTATTGGAAAATTCACTAACATCGACACCTATTTGTTTCATCTCCAATTACACCAAGTAGAAATGCAAAGTGCAATACTAACGGATCACCTCAACCTCTGTTGCTTCTGTTGTTAACTTTCTGGAGCTGGGACTTTGCAATTGTCAGAAGCGAATGCAATTTTGCAATCGCCGCTGTCTTATCTGGCGGACAACTGTCGAGCGCCACTTGGAGCGACCTTACAGCCGCATCAGGACTTTTCGCGGCTAGAGCAGCACAAGCAGCCTTGTACGCCTCGTCAGCGATTTTTGCGTCGTAGCTGGAAGCCCGTGACGGTGAGGATGTGGTAGATCCCACCATTTCTTGCTCAGTCGACGAGGTAGATGTGGAAGTATCAGGTGGTGGAGGAGAGGAGCGGGAGTACTCGGTGGAGGCGATGGCGGCGTCGATCTCCGACATCAGCGCCTCTGGGGTGGAAGGGAAGGATCGGACGGCGTCGAATACGCTCCATGGACGGATGTGAGGGGATCTCATTGATCGACGATTGACGCTCATGGATGCTCAGATTGGAGGTTCGAATGGAGGTATGAAGGCGGTTCAGACAATCAAGAAATCAACATAGCAGGAGGAATGTATAGTCGTTGTTATTACTAAATTGGGAGCTGATATATCGATACTTTCAGTGATATCACCATCGATATCAACGGAACAGATTCAGTTGAATTCAGTTTGCATGTTATTGTTTTTATGATGCATGTTGTTTTTTATATTATGCATATAATTGATCGGACGCTCTACTGAAAACGAATGTCGCTACGCTCATCGATACGAACTGAACGAATCCAGTTACATTTATTTTGAAAAATTGTTCTAGTTATTATGCATGTTGTTTTTGTTATTGTGCATGTTATTTTTTTATAATTTTTATGAAAATAACATGCACAACAAAATTTGTGCATAACAATTTTTTTGATAACTTTTACCATAATAATATGCATAAAGATGCATGACTAATTGTACCGTGCATTTGAGAGAAACGAAGAGATAAGTTAGGACAAAATGGAGAGAATTTTGTGAAATTGAATGGCGGAAGTGAATTTCCAGTTGGGATCGATAATTGGTATCAACTTGAATTTAACAAATGTTTTTGTAAATGTTTTCGTGAGATGTGTTTGTGTAGGAACTCTTTTAAAATTTAAGGAAATGAATCTACAAGAAGTGGAAGGAGCTCAAGAAAATTTTAAGATTCAAGACATCAAAATTATTTAAATAGTAGGGTATTATAGTAAATGTTTAAATTAATTTTAAATCAATGAGATTGAGTCAAAAACATGCAAAATAACAAAGAAAGTTCAGAAACGTTATATAACGTTCAATAACGTTACATAACATTCTGGACATATTCCTGAAATTTGAAAAATCAATCAAAACATTATATAACGATGAGTAAAGTTGTATAACGATTCTAACATTACGGTATAACTATTTGATATAGAAGTACAAACAAGTTAAAATTTCTTACAATTTTTTCAACATAAGTAACATATATCCTAACATAAGTAACATTCATGTTAGTATGTTACTAGCATAAGTAACATATATCCTAACAATATCGTAATAGTATAAACATGATTTGTTTTTTCAACAATTAATTAAATACAGTTCCTAAGAGGTACATGATGATGATGATGATGATGATGCAAAAGTCATAAAAAAAAAAGAGTCATTGTGCTACCTTACTAGAAACAGGCAAATCATTAGTTAATGACAATTCATGTAACAATAATCACTGTACTTCCATACAACAAACAAACAAATCAAACTAAATATGCATTCAAACTAGCTAACTTTTAATATGGTTAATGTTAAAAAACAACAGTCACGTGAATTTGATATCAATTTGTTAGATTTGTCGGTGTCTTAATTTAAGTTTTAAATGTCTCAAGTCTCAAGCCAGATAATGATCGTACCAATTTTGTACTTCCCCAAAATAATCATGTTTTTGTTAGATAAAAACGGTGTCAAAATTACTCAAATTTAAATAAACTAAAATCCTTCCGAGTTTGAACATACCTCCCACGCAAAAAATGTTGATTTAAACCACAAGTTCAGAAGAAATCATCTTGTTTTTTTATTGGATTGGATTAAATTAGAGTTTACAACCTTCATATAAACTTTTTGATCCATACCCGTGGTTTGAATTACTTTGTCAGCACATGTAGTTTGAACCTATACATGAATCTAGCAGCAGCTCAAGAAGCTAATGCCTGTGGTGATGATGTACAGTGATGTCAAAAAATCAGGAGTAAGCTAAACAGACAAAGAAGGAATTTGTCAAGGATAGATGGCTTCGTCCAGTTCGAAAGGGTTCATGGTAGCTCGGAACTCGTCTCATGTAGCAAAAGAAAAAAAAAAATGAACTTTAACTTGATATCACACCCGACATCCACGGCACGACAACAGGAGCTGTTGGATGCGAATCTCTATATGACTCAGAATACTTGTCCTTGAAGTTCAACCTGGGTTTTTCATCCTGCATAGGTACATAGTAGCGCTTTATCAATTTTACAAACTATAAGCAGCACAATTTCAGATACGAATTATAAGCTGGACAATTTCAGATGTTAACCAAGCATAAAGATGTAGGTATTTGGCACAAAATGACAATGAGAATTTTGCATCTAGACTGTGAGTAGCTATTCTCTACTCTCTCTTCTATATCAGTCCCGCACATAGGATCTCATACCAGTTGCGAAAGATTCTTCCTTGGACATAGTACTGTTAAAGCTCTCCATCTTGAATTTCTGTTGTTTCTGTGGAACTATATTTGTGCCATTATTTGTTCCTAACAATCCATTTTATAATAAAAGTGGGTTTTTATTTTATTAACACTTGAAAAGTGGAAGGGAATAATGGTGCAGCACAGCAGCAGCGCTATCACAAACTATAGACAACAGATATGAAGTCTCGCTTTAAGTACATGAGAGCTGTATTTCTCTTTTTTTCTTTTTGACTGTCATCACCTGATCCCACTCTCATATATATATATATATTTTTTATGAGAAACCCATAGGATCCCACTCTCATATACCAAACATACACTTTTCTTCTGGGTCTTTCAGCATTATTTTGGCATTTTTCTTCTTCTAGCAACACTTTTTCTCCAATGTTTCCAGTCAGCAATGGTCTGACAACCTGACAATCAAATAAATCTTATTGCTAATAGAAAACATGAAAAGAAAACAATTACCATTTTCAACCAGCACTCCTGATGCTTATGTTCGTAAATATCTGGCGAATAGCAACCAAATTCAGAAGGGCAATAAACCCATATATTACACTTCTTTTCTCCAGGCTTGGCGTACTTGGCCTGGTCAAGGCATGCCTGGCAACAATCAGCCGCACTCTCTTTGTGGTGAGTGAGGCCCCACCTGACAGCTGCACCAGCATAATCTGTGTGCAATTCGACATTGCACTCTGGCCGTAGCGGTGGCCCTGGTATAATCTCTGCCTCTGTTGACCCAAAAAACAAAAGGCATGTCATGATATTAATTGTAAAGCAGGAAAGAGAACAAGGATGCAAAGATGAAAAATATAAATAGTAACGAGATGCATACACTTCAAAACAACAGAAGCAGAAGACTATTTTAAAAATAAATATAACCTTCGGGCTCATTAGCGGGCTTATCGTCATGTTCTGGATTCGTTACATTAGCTGGTATCCAAAGACCAATGTCCTCCAGTAGCATACGCCAGTTTGAGTCAAGTGCACTTCTCAGCATTTCTGTAGACACGAATAGTCAATAGATTTTTAACAGCAAGTTTAGAGAAAAAGAGGACATAACTTGCATCATAATTATCTAGGTTACGGATATTCTTTTTGAAGTGCATACCTGCTTCTTTTGCAGAACTGATCAAATCTGACAAGTTCCTCTCAGAAGTTCTAAGATCATTTAGCCTTTCAGTACGCCATAATTCCATCACTTCTGTTGAGAAAAACCCAACAATTACATAAAAATAAAGAAATAAAGAACATATATGAGACATGAGTAACAGCAAATTAATATTTAAAAGATGGAATTTAATAGTTCAAATTTACGACGACTGGTTCAAAATATTTAAACAGACATTTCATTTTGAAGGTTGACTAAACAGGATCATTTGGAGTACAGAAGAGGGGTAAATATGTCCAAATAAATCAACTGGATGTGTCATATCAGCAGTATTAAGAATTATTGCCGAGTATTTCTCTATATCATCAATGGTAGATGTTAGGATTATATGTTGGAGATATTGTTAGGTACAAATTATGTAGTTGATTATCAATGTAATGAGGATAGGAGATTATAGAGGTAGTACAAGTTGGAGATGTTTAGGATTATAGTTTAATCAAGGCTATAAATAGACCATTGTATTTGTAATCAATAACACAATATCAATACAATTCATTTCTCTCAACTTTCCCTCTTTACAATTTCTATTAGTAGAACAAGGCGCAATCTAAAAAATTATTACAAGGATAGTAGCAATCTAATAATAGATCAAATATGTTTATAACTGAACCATGTAAAACGGAAAATTAGATATATGTCAGTACTGAAAATACGCTGATCAGCTTTGGAAGATCACTGGTGATAGTGTTTCGGACAGTATCACTCAGTAGAAATTTAGTGACATCAGTCACTGTCAATCTAATCAACTGACACAAGCACCAGAAACAAATTCAAAGTTAGAATTGGCTGCTGTTCCTAAAGAACTTTTCGAACTGACCTATTTCATCAGTAACATTGCTGCTTTCTTCCAAGCTTCTCAATTTCTCTATAATATCTCGAGCCACCTTCTGCTTGAGAGCTATTGGTAACTTCACTTTCGAATCCTCTTTCTCAGCAATATCTTCTCTCAACCTCTTCACCTGATACATCATACATATACATATATATAAAGAACGAACATTATACCCTTGCACCCATCGAACTGTAGAAAAATTGAAATCAAGTAGATACGAACCACTTCCAGAAGCTCAGTCGGGACAGCTTCTTCACGAATCCGAATTGATTCCTTTATCCTTTCAATTTGCCACTCTGTGTACTTCTTACTAACTGCAAACACATCAAATCAGTAAAATTAAGCGTGAAAAATTGAAAAGCCCCCTCACAAGCTGCCATCATGAATTCGATCTTTTTCAAAATTCTCTCTTTCTACCTGAAAAGGAGTTGCTGGCGCAGGAGAACCACAAAGATCTCAGGATCACTAGCGCAACAAATAGATTCACACAACATATGGCGATCGTGAGCTTCCTATAAGAGCACAGCTTCCCTCTTCCCCACGACGCAACGCCCCTCGTCATGCCTCCGCACCGCCTCCGCCGGGGTCATGTTATTGCGTCCGCTGCATTACGAAACGAGCGCCGACAGGAAACTGATTTTAGAGAGATTTGTTCGAGAAGGAAAAGGTTGGTTGGAGACTTCGGAGTTGGGTTTGGGTTGGTGCTTTTTGGTTTCTTTAATAAAGGCCTTTTCTTTGATGGGATTGTGTTACTTCTCGCTTTTTGATCAAGGTTTCTTGGGGTTGCCGCGACAGAAATGGTGAGTGAGACAATGTAATGTAATATGGGGATGTAATAAGAGGAAATTATAAATCTTTGTTGCGATTCGCGATTATAAGTAAAAATGCGGTGTCTCTCTCTCTCTGTTTGGTTTACGCATTGATTGCAGAAGCAACGTATTAGTTTAGGATGCAAGGGCCTAAGGGAAGAGGAACTAATCTAACCATTTCAGCAATTAAACAGTTTGTTATGAAATTTTATGATAGTTTTATTTTTGAGTGATAATGTCACACAAAAGTTTGATGAAAAAACAAAGAAAAGATCGATTAAAATCAACCAAAAAGAAGTTCATATCCTGATAAGGTGCTATCAGAATTAGTTGGTAGATACAATCTATTACTGAACTGATAGTGATTCTATCGTCAATAGAAATTAGAAAACAAAGTTTACATAATTTAAAATTAAGAAGCTATATAAATCAGCAACCATTTGTAAAGGTAGCATTGAAAGCTAAATTAAAAGTTAAGAAACTCTAATTTAGTTAAATACTTAAGTGAATTGAGAATTATCATGAAACCGATTGATTCAATAGTAACAAAGGTTCTAGTGATGAACATAGCATCTAACTATTTTTTTCTAATGAAGATTGCTAACAAAAATCCATAAAATACAATTTAAAATTTTGTCTACCACGTAGACAATTCTTTTTTATTATTTTAAAATCTTGTGTAGTTTACTTTATTTGGGAAAAAATAATATTTTTTGTGGTGATTAAAATTTGAATAAAACTCTGTTTTATTTATAATTAAAAAAATGAAAACTGAATTATAGATCTCCAATAATTTTCGCTTGCATTATTAGGAACACAAAACGATGTCAGGAGAACTTTATCCTTTCCAAATCGGGACATGCATGGCATGGATTTCATTTTTGTTATTTTTTTAATATAAAACTAGAAAAAACTTGTTTGATTCACTTGATTATCTATTATTTTAGCTTATATTTTAACAGCTTTTATTAGATATAAGAATGTATGTTGAATTTTTGTTTCTTTTTTATTTAATACCGATTAGCTAATCAGTATCTAAGTACTAATGCTTTGTTACGCACTAAACAAGATTTAATGGCTCGCTATGGAAAACCTTTACAATGTTGGAAGCGACTAACTGTCCCTCCTTACAAGCTTCCCCTACACGCTTTTCATATAAGTCTTTATACTCAAATGTAGTAGTCTTTATATTTTTTAGTATAAGTCTTTATACTAAAAAATGATTATCATTGCATTTGTTCAATAAATTACTTATACAAAGAATTAAAAATAATTTATCATTGCATTTGAGTAGGAGACGCGTAAGAAGAACAGAAACTGGAGGGACAGTTATATTTACTCTACAATGTATTGTCTCGTCCTTTATGAACTTGTGCTAACACTTAACACACAGAAAGCTCAAGCGCTGCAAACTTGTTTGATCTACAATGGATTGCTACAGTTATGAGCAAACCCATTATGGCAGACGATTAACCAAAATCTGGAGACTAGTGCATCAGTGCATGTGGATTAGAAAGCAACTTTTCAAAAAAGTTTCAATTTAAATATTAAATCGGTGAAAACAAGTGTCACGAGAAACTTCAAGTCTAATTTGAGATAATTTAAGAACAAAAATTCTTATCTATTACTAAAAATAGAAGTCAAATATTAAACGAAAGTGAAAAGAATTTCCAAAAAATCAATAATGCATTGATACCACAATGGAACTTTCTCTTGTATTATATTAGGATCCATTCAATATCGCTCTTTTCATTTATTCCCAACTGAAAATTGGGATTTTCTTATAAACGAAGCGAAACACGAGTACATGACCACCTTTTAGTTTGAGAAATCCGTCATTTGTGGGTGTAGTAACGACAGTTAAAGAATCTTCAGCGCAACACCTTGATTATTACCAATCTAGCAACATAACAAGCTATCTTTACAAGGCCTTCTTGATCTCAAAAAAACCTGGCCTCTCTTTGTGAGCAGCATCAACATCGTCAGGAGATGCAACAGTAACCACAACACCTTTATCCTTGATTGACTCGATTGCACCGGCAAACTCCTTAAAATCCTTCAAACTGTTTCATGAAATGAATATGTGTTATTGCAAAAGAGAAACAAATAAGAGTAGAGTATATAAGAAGAGATATCCCTACCTAGTGGACAGAATTTCTTCACGCCTTCTCTGACGTTCCTCATCTGTAATTTCCAGCAAATATCGCAACAAACTGCATACGACAAGATACAAACTTCGTATGAGATATTCTTAATTAACTCACTAAACAAGACATAAAACAACTATAGGTGCTAGCTAGGCACATCTTCCTCATGTCATAGGAAAAAAAAGGGTTGGATAACCTTCAAATTATATCCGGCTTCAAAAAAAATATTTTACACTGGATGGAAATTCACACATCTCCAGAATTATTTATTAACAGACTTGATCTGAAGAGAATAACTAAATGGTTATTCTAATCAACCTTTTTTCACAAAAGTTATTTTAATCATCTGTTGATATGCGTCAACATCCAATTACCTGGTGTAACCCTTTGCTCAAAGCTCAAGTTTGTTGTAAGAATAATTCCATGTCCATTACCTGGTGTAACCCTTTGCATCTGGCAGTTGATATGCATCAACATCACCAATAGTGCCAATAATAGCCTTTGTAAGACTGTCTTCATCCAACTCCAGCTCTCTTAGGAAATCAGCTGTTCCATCATATATATCCAGTGTTTTTAATAGATTTGGATCTCTATATGACAAGTATGAGAATACCCCTGCCAATAATAACAGCTTGGTTAGAATATGTTACCAAGCACCTCTATAAAATTGAACAAAAGCATGCCCCTGGTAAAGAGGAGATAGACAATAGAGATGTACCTGAGTGGGTGTCAAAATCACAGAATCCACCATAGGCACCTCCACTGACTCTAACACGGTCCCACAGCCATGTATTACCAATGTATTTGGAAATGACATGTGCACTCCCTTTGAGCTCATATCCTGTTTCAAATATGTTAGCAGCTTTCCCTACATAGTTGACCTGCAATGTAGCACATATAAACAGAACTCCGTTAAAAAGAATAAGAAACAGTAATATAGGAACTATATATTCTCACTTCTCATTAAGTAGCATTAAATGGCGTCACCTGAGTTGGAACGACAATGGCTTCATTCACTGGAGAGAGCTGATCAAGGAAAGAATTTGTCTGGCTGGAAGATCCACGAGGGAGTGAATCAAGAAATTTTGCAATGTAAAAGGTCGATTTTGTAAGATTTTTCCCATCAGCAGTCATATTGACCAAGCAACCTTCCTTCGACAAAAGAGACCTTCTTATCTCCTCCAGAGAAGAAGAGATGCTATCCCAATCTTGGTCAACCCTCTTCTCAAGGTCTTGTAAAAATTCCAAATAACTATACCAAGAGAAATAAGAATCAACAAAACATTTTGTTGTTTTATGTCACATTCATTGTGCAGATCATAATTCATAAATTTTAGCTATTTTGATTCACTGCAATTGTGTACCTAACACCACCCATTTGTTCAGAAATCCACCCAGCAGTATTCAGCTTCGCATCCATTCTAGCAGCTGCAATACTATGACCACTTCCTCTTAATCGGTTCTAGAAACAAAAGGATAAAGAGAACGACTATTAGTCACTTGAGAGTATGATTGTACAACTCTTTCAATGTTTTATGTGAAATTTTTAATGTACCTCCATTCTCGCTCTACTTTGAGAAACAAACTGCTTAAATCGCTGCTGCTCTTTAAATTGGACATCTTGAAGAATACAGCTCATCTACAAATGTAAAGCAATAAAACAATAGTAAGGACACTAAGAACACTATAACACAGACACGTGACCGTTGAGGGAGGGAGACACGCAGAGAGAGGTGCTATACCAGGTTAAATAGATCTTCAACTCTTGATGACATGGCCTTTCCACGTACAAAAATTTTGGTGCATGGATCAGGCCTTCCACGTACCGGAGAAGTCCAGGGATAAACTGAAATGCCACCTGTTTTTCTGCCAATAAGTTGGTTCAGCTGCACAAAATCCATATCTTTTGTACCCATCTCTAGCAGTGATTGACTGAAACAAAGGATACAAAGAATTTAACACAAGTGGTTTTTGAAATTGTCCATGTCATGCAAAAAAATTCTAAATTTTCTCTCACCAAAATAGGGGCACAAACTGGAGAAGCTCTTTCTTCAGTGAGCCCAGATCAAACACAACTTCTGAGTACACGACATCATTTGTGAAAAGATCATGCTGCAGAAACTTGACGCCATCTATTTCACCAACCTAAACAGAAGAGAGAGAGAACTGAATATTTTCCACACATCATTTATAAATTGGGTATTTGACACCAGCAAAAAGATGACTTCAAATACCTCAATAGGTACATGGATGGGCTTTTTGGGGATGTCTTGCAACGACAGACTTGGCACACATTTCAAAGCTTCAGGAGGATCTGGGGTTTCTTGTTTTAGACGTAACTCCTCTGTGGCGCGAGCCAACTCAGCAAGGTCCTCTTGTGTCATACTAGCTCTGACTTTCTCAAGAGTTTCTTTTTCAGCAGCCTCATCAAGGGCTGATTTTTCAGGATCAGGCTAGAAAATATATATACAATAAAATAATAAATGAATGCTACAAGAATCAACAACAAATCAACCAGAATGGGCTCATATAATGAATGGTTTCTCTAACAGACCAGCTTATGCAAAATGTCTATAAAACCAAGTTTGTGCACCATGTTTGGGCCTCTTAGACATGTATCCGAATTGCTTAGTTTAACAAGTACATCCAAAATCTTTAAGGACTACTAAGAACTTAGATCATGACAGAGTCGACTCATACTTCTAGTTCTGCCCTTTGACAAATTACATTCTATGGTGACACATCAAACAAACCACAATATATGATCATGAAAATCTCAACAAGATCAGACAATAGGTATAGGGATCCTTAGGGATATGGCTCATGAACTTGACTTTGAAGGGGTTACCATGATAAACAATACCCGGCATTTAACTTTGGTGCAAGATGAGACGAGAAATTGAATTTTAAATGAAAGAGACACCTACCTGCATTTCTACTGTGACACGATGAGGATTATTTAAGATAAATTTCTCAATAAGGGGTGAGAAAACAGCTTTAGATCCTTCCTCTGCAACACGTGCTTTCAAATTTTGCAATGGTCCTTGATACTTAAGAGGCTCAAAGGGGTCCAAATCATATATCCATTTGCCCTGAAACATGTGCAAAACTAAATAATATAACAGAACAAATATAATGGAAAAGTATTTCATATATTGCAGCCGTTGGTAGTGCAGATTTAGTAGTAACCAGTGTTATCATCTCAGTAAAAGAAAAACACATGCATTCAAGATAAAAGTATACGTACAATTGAACGAAGCATTAGAGACAAGCCACGAGGAAATGATCCAGTGTTGTTCTCCCTGAGAGCAAACTCGATAGTATTCATGGATGCCTCAACAGCCTCAGAGCTGAAACCTTCGTCTGCTAAATCCTTCAGAGTTTTCATAACCAATTCCTCGACCTTTTTAATGTCATCCTTTGAGACACCTTTCAGACCTATACTGAACTGGGGTTGAAGCAGTTCATCTTCCAATCCACCTCCAACAATTGCATCTCCCAGGCTGCTTTCAAGGAGGATTTTCCGAAGGGGAGATGCAGGTGTACCAAGTAGCAGATGATTAAGGAAACCAAATGTTAATTCAGTTTCTGTGACTAGAGGTTCCTCTGACAGAAGCCAATTGACGCACACCATATGTTTTTTTTCCAAATCAGCCCCTTCACTTGCGGGATATTTCTCCACAATTCTTACAGGCTCTTTGAACAGCTTCTGGGGGAAAACTTTTGACTCATTACAAGCAGGATTTGCTTCAAACTGGTCAAGGTATTCTAAGGAAGTAATAACAAAAAATACCCATCAAATTCTATAAATAGTTAGCTCGGCATCAACAGTAAACTTTTAGAACAAAAAAGAAAAAAAACAAGCATGTTACCGCTCAAGATACGTAGTCGCTCCTTTGGGTCATCATCCCCATAAAACCATATTCTTGCATTACTAGGATGATAGTACTTTTGGTGAAACTCCTAATGAAAATAAATTTACATTAAACAAAACAACTTTATGAACATATCAACTCTTGTTCAAAAGTATCTTATGCATCAGTCCCATGTACTTCAAAGAGATGATTATTTTAAACAACGACCACCCTACACCATAATGCCTGGAGCAAAATAGTTTTTCACACAGATAGACAAGAAGAGTTATCACCAAACAGACCTTGAATTCTTCAAAAGTGAGTTTTGGTATCTCCTTCGGATCACCGCCACTGTCTACACCATAGGTGTTTTCAGGAAATACTGCCTGCCAAAGAAAAAAAAAGGTTGTAAGAAGCTCTATCGTACCAAAAATATTCCTTCTTCAATATGCAATACTGTCAGTAATCAGGTTTTGGCTTTGTACTAGTATGTTGGTCATCGTGAGAACTGAGAACAGAACTAATATAATACTTAATTACCTGCTGACAAATCCTTCCAAGGATGTTATCAGGTTGTGAGTACACTCCTTTCATTTCATTAAAAACAACACCTGCAATAAAACATTTAAATTAGATGATGATGGCAAAAAAAACAAAGGTAGCTTGAAAACAAATATAGTTTAAAACATTATAAAACAAGAATTCCGACCTTTATAGGATATATCTTCATCAGGATTATCAAGTTCATAATGCCATCCTTCCTGCTGAAACGTTTGGAAATCCTCGACACATTTGGGAAAGAGCACAGCATCCAGATATACATCGACTAAATTGTAGAAATCCTAAAAAATATAACATAAGGTTTGGCAATTTAGATAGTAAACTCGCAAAAAGGAACAGTGCCAATTAGGAAATAAATAACATATGAAGTCAAATATGTACTTTGGTGTTTGTTGAGGCAACAGGATAGCAAGTCCGGTCTGGATAAGTAAATGCATTTAGAAAAGTGTGTAAGCTCCCTTTCAATAGCTCAACAAATGGTTCTTTCAAGGGGTACTTTCTGGATCCACACAAAACACTATGCTCAAGGATGTGGGGGATGCCAGTTGAATTTTTCCTGTCAATTTACAAGATCACCATGAAATTTTAAGAAACTGGTTCAGCCCAACTATTATCATTAGCAAGCTCATTACAGTAAATTGTCAACATATAAATATATTTTTGACAGTAGATAACTATACAACAACAACAACAACCTGCCAGTTGAATTTTTCCTGTTAATTTACAAGATCACCATGAATTTTAAGAAACTGGTTCAGCCCAACTGTTATCATTAGCAAGCTCATTACAGTAAATTGGCAACATATAAATATATTTTTGACAGTAGATAACTATACAACAACAACCAAGCCTTTTGTCCCAAACAAGTTGGGGTAGGCTAGAAATGAAGCCCATATTGGGTTTCATCTCCAATAGATTGGTTGAATTTTTATGTTGGCTCGCCAAGCTTATCACAACCCTCCTCCTTTCCTGGCTTGGGACCTGACAGTAGATAATTATGCACAGCAATATTAAGGTGTGCTCCCAAGTTCAGGAGAAAAGGAAAGGGAATGGAAGGGAAGACAATGAGGAGAGGGTTAAGTCTGTACACTCCAAACAAATTGAAAGAGTAAATTTTGAGGAAATGAACATAATGGTTCTCCCTATTCTATTTCAACCACATCGCCTTTTAATTCAGAACTCGAGAGAAAGTGTAACTTTTCGTACCTTCCCTTTCTCCTCATTAACCTCGGTTTACAAACTACGACAGAATACCACTAAATGGTCCACTTAAAAATAGTCCGGGATAAATTTGAATCAAACAGCAACTGAACTCATGGAATGATTTTAAAAAAGGTCAACTTGCAAACAAACAAAATATGATTACATGGACAGAGGGACTTACGGAGGAGTTCTAAACACAATACCAAAGACCTTATTCTCATCATCATTTACTACTGACATGACTTCTGCACCCGTTTTCTTGTGCTTGTAAAGCACAGCAGTTGATTTACATTCTTCAATTGTTTGCTCACTGATCTTCTCAAACCCATACTGCTCAGCAAAATCATATCCATCTGTATCTGCAAGCGTCAAATTGGATAGACATGTCAAATATCAATCTGTGTTTCATCAATTGTTCCTTAAGGAATTCATGAACCAAAATTAGCAACTAGACAGGTATCTAGACTCTAACATTATTGGTAATTACATAACTTTTTTTTTAAAAAAAAAAACAGGACTCCATGATTCTGCTCCTAATTTGATGCCATCTACCTAAAAATATACAATATTTTATTGGAAATGCCTCCACAATAGCACCTCGTGTGAAATAATCAATAGCTATTAAATGTAAGCACGTTCTTATAATGACATTGTTGCAAGAGTAAAATTTTATTGAATGGCGAAAGTGGCCCTCTAGAATTAAAATTACACATATTTACAAATGATATTTATCGAACGTGACAGTAGCTATCGTTCACTCGAATGTTCAACTAATATCCTCATAATTGAAACTTTACAACAAATAAAGAAAATACAAACTAATACTTAAACATAAACCATAGCATTTCGACTTTACCATGAGATATGGGAGAAGGAGAGGTGGATATGGCACGGGGTGAAACATAGAAATTCCTTCTGGCCCCACCCGAACGAATAGAACCAAGGGTCCATCGGGTCAGGCCGCTGGTGCAGGATAAGGCGCGAGGCAGGTTACGCTGGAGGCTCAGGCTAGAGGAGAAGAGGCGAGACCTCGGCTTGGCGCGCAGAAGAAGACTGCGACATGCGACCGTGGTGGAGCTCGACAGCGAGCGGAGCAACGCCACTCTCTCCATTCCGGCGCCGCCACACTCCAGCGGTGTTGCTTTTAGTGCTTGTTTTCTCTGAGAGTGGTATGCTTCGAGGGAGAGGAGAGAGAGGGGATAGAGAATGGAGAGGGTCTTGCTCTAATTTAACGACTGAGATAGTGTGGACAGTGGAGATGCGAAAGGTTTGTACTCCAAGGTGAAAGAGAGATATTTTCTGATTTTATGTGGATGGATCCATGGACTGGAAGGATCGTGCGGTTGCGGTTGTTCCGGGGAAAATAATGGCGCGTTTTGTGAAAGAAAGAAATTCTTTGACAGAAAGAATTTACGTGTGGGACTGGAAACCAGTAGATAATATAGCCCATGAGAAAACCTTTTCTGATAAAAAAAAATATAGCCCATGAATCGAGTTCAGTTTTGGGCTGACATTTCACAGTCTACATACAAATTTCGGGCTTGAAATATACTCCGGCATGTTCAAGTCTAGAAATGCTTTTTCGCTCTTGATTTTATTTTGAAAATGAAAGAAAGATCACAATTCACAAATCATAATCATGCTTTAATTACCTTTTAAAAAACGAATAAGTCGACGTCAAACAATGAATAACTTATGACAGACAATTTATTGTCCATCCGAGAAGAAATTTCTAAATAAAATAAGCCAAATGATGCACGCAATTCATCCTAGCACGTTGATCGAAGCCAAGTCAACATTTCTTGTTCAACCGATCCAATGCCAATCTCTTCGAATTCAAAGCAGAACTCTTTATTCCTCGTACAAGTAAATCACAGAAAACAATGGTTTCTTACTCCAAAACAGGGTTGGGTTCTATGTGTACCTCGCCAATTATTAAAAGATATCTCCTTGTTGTCCTTTTATTCACTGTGATTTGTGTTGTGTCCAAGGAATGGATCAGTTCCTGGCCAAGTAAATTGAATTTAATCCCTTCTGGTTTGGATCAAGATCATGCTCCGGTTGATTCTTCTTCGAAGCTCGACTCTGAGCTGGAATATGACTTCCCCCCCTATGTCCGACTGTACAAGAGCGGCCGTGTCGAACGCCCCTATGGTATTACTGTGGTCCCTGCCTCGGCCTTTCCAATTCCAGGAACCATTTCCAAAGATGTCATCATCAATGAGAAAACCGGCCTTGCTGCCCGTTTATACATGCCGGATTTCGCGAACAATACCATGGGTGAAAAGAAGCTCCCGATTTTGATATACATCCATGGCGGTGCTTTTGTCCTTCAGTCGGCCTTCTCACCTGTCTACCAGCCATACCTCAAAACATTAGCCCTCAAAGGAAAATTTCTGATTGTGTCGGTTGATTACCGGTTAGCGCCGGAGCATCGGCTTCCAATTGCATATGATGATTCCTATGAGGCAGTTAAATGGGTTGTGGCAAATGTCAAGTCCGGCCCAGAGAAATACTTAGTAGAGAATGGTGACTTAAACCAAATATTTGTGGCAGGTGAGAGCGCAGGTGGTAACATAGCACATAACACGGTTATGCTAGCCGGTAAAGAAGGATTGGATGATGGAGCGCAAATCAAAGGGCTGGTGTTAATGAACCCGTACTTTTGGGGGAAGGAGCCGGTGGGAAAGGAGAACAGAGATGCAGCGATGAGGCATCACATGGAGAGCACGTGGGGGTTCGTGTGTGGGGAAAAATACAGTATCGACCACCCATATGTCAACCCTCTATCTTCCCCGGAGGAATGGAGGAAGCTCGGGTGTAACCGGGTGCTTGTGACAGTATCAGAACTAGATTTGTTTAGAGCTAGAGGTGTAGCATATGTCGAGGGGTTGAATAAGAGCGGTTGGACAGGCATGGTGGAGATGTATGAAACAATGGGGGAAGACCATGTGTATTACCTCTCCAAGCCGGATTCCGAGAAGTCTCGAAAGGAGATGGATTATGTAATTTCCTTTATTAATCGTCCTTGAAACTTGAAAATGATTTTATTGAGGTTTTACTCTAGAGATAGACTCAAATAGCAATTTATATTGTTGTAAATTGAAGTTCAGTGCTCTTCATCGATGTAGTAAAGCACTTCCAAAGGTAATTAGGTATGATATACCCATAACCTTCACACTTCAGATAGCTCAAATATCTCAGAACTAGACTACTTGTTACCAGTATGTTATGTAATTATAAGATCATTTCCTATGTATCTTCCAACTAATTTCATGGTCACGTATAATTAATAATGTTCACAGCAGAATAATTAAAGATAAATAAGACAAAACAAACTTGAATATTAGGCATAATAATTTCTAAAAGTGTCAAAATTCAAAGATCATTGATGTTTCTTTTGTATGAACATTTTAGATTTCGAAAGCAACGAAAGCTGGCTCCCCTCCTCAAGGTTGCTTTTATTCCAAAAAAAAAAAAGAATTATTTGCCTCAATACTCTCTGCTTGGGTTTCTCACTTGCATGCTATTATCGCTATATGCTGGTTTCAAGTGCCGTTTTTTCTGAACTCCTCGACCTCATATCAATAGTTCTATGTTATCGTTCTGTATTAAAATTACTGTCATAAGTTTCAAACTGTGTTACGCTATTTTTAAGCTATTATTCCTTTAAAGTTTAAAGAATGAATAAACAACAAACACGCGCCAATACAAAATTAAATTGATATGGAGGTTTTTAATTGCAAAAGCATAAATTAATCTCCACTCCACTGTTAATATGTCCAAAGCTTTGTTGAACCCTGATCACTAGATTTAGAGGACATTTTAGGGAGATTAGAAGGATGAGATATATTGACATGAATAATAAAATTGATATACATAACGATATTTCTCAGTATTTTCCTTTCCTTTTACATTTTCTGTCCTAAGAATTGCTGAATTAGAATACTAAGACTACCAGACAAATATTTTGAGAAATAAATACTACAAAAGAATTCGCTGAGTTAGAAAACGAAGACCTCCAGTCATATGTTTTGACCAGCGAACATACTATAAAAAATAGCTGAATTTGAAACTATGAAAACTGAGAACATGTATATTGACAAATAAATGTATACTATAAAATGTTCATTATGGTTGGCATAAAACATTGTAACCAGCCTTTAACCAGGCAGTCCGCACTCCACACCAGGTTCCATTGACCTCCATCCACAGAGTAAATATTCCCGGTAGTACAGGGGAGCCGTAACGTCGAGATGCGTGCGGCGTGAATCTCGATGTTACATAAGTCGTTCGATTCTCTCTGCAGTAGTTGTATTACTACGTGCCTACGTGGGATGTGCCATCCAATTCACTCTTTGTGCTCCCTCAACACCGTTTTTTTTCTCACTTTCAAACATCTTTTTTAAGGAAACTTTCATACATTTTTTTTTCTTGTAAACATCAGCACAGTACACTCTTTTTCAAATAAAGACCCAGACTAAAGCATAAATTCCATCAAATCCCCAGCCTCTTTTCTATTGGTTCACTTTCTAGGTTAGATTTGAATTTGAACATCTGGTACTGAGGCGAACCACAGATCAACTCAACAAAAACATGGATAAGCTCAAGAGATATTTTTCCTCTTTCTCCGTCCTCATCAAAAACATCACTCTTCATTCTTCTCTTCTTCTCGATCTTTTACATCTTCAGCAAGGATTCAATACCTGATTCCGTAACTCATCTACTCTTGCGCCAGTCCCAAATCCAAACCCCAGTTGATAAACAAGTGAACAAACACGACTCGACTCAAATCGAAAACATCTTCCCAATTGAATCATCCGATGAGAAACAATTCTCAATCGACGATCCAAAACTCAATGACAAGCTCGAGTACGATTTTTTCCCATTTGTCAAGCTGTACAAAAGTGGCCGCGTAAAGCGGCTTTCAGATATCCCATTGGTACCGCCAGGGGTAGACCACTTGAGTGGCGTTAACTCAAAGGACATAAGAATGGATGAAAAAACTGGCGTAGGATTGTACCTTCCCCAGAAAGCAAATGGCACTGATCTGAAGCAACACCACAAATTACCAGTATTACTCTACTTTCATGGAGGTGCTTTTGTAATCGAATCAGCCTTCTCTGCATGTTACCCTCATTACCTAAATGTGCTGGTATAGAAGGCTCAAGTGGTGGCAGTTTTAGTCGACTACCAACTAGCGCCAGAACACTGCCTCCCAGCCATATACGAAGATGCATGGATGGCTTTAAAATGGGCTTTGAGTAACTGTCTGTCCGGGCCAGAGCCATGGCTTTCCAGCCATGGGGACATAAATCAGGTCTTTCTAGGTGGAGATGGGCAACATTGCATATGACGCGGCATTGCGGCAATAAGGGCTGGATAGTTTCCTTCCCGATTGGGTATTAAGATTAAGGGGTTAATTTTATCAAACCCTTATTTTGGGGAAGGATCCAGAAGGAACAGAATCCAGTAACCAGTGGATGAGGGAATCATTTGAGAAAACTTGGCAATTTGTGTGTGGTGGTTGATGGGGATCGACCACCCGGCTGTGAACCCGCTGACATGGATGGAGGGCTGAAAAACCTCGGTTGTGAACGGGCAATTGTGACTGTGGCAGGCCGGGATATTTTTAGAGTGAAAGGTTTGAAGGACAGTGGATGGGGTGGAGAGGTGCTGAGGTGGAGGTTTATGAGAACACGGATGAGTTTCATTGTTATTTCATTTTTTATTCTCTTGGGAAGAAGGCAGTTGAGGAGATGCAAACTGTTGCTGAATTCATCAACCGTAAGTGAAGATGTTTGGAGATTGATTTTTGTTTATAGTGGGTTTGTGTTTGCAAAATTTGATTTGAACAGAGATTGGTTGATTTTAGAAGGCAGGCTGGCTTCGGATTACATTTACAGTTTTATTTGGTCTTTAGTTTACCTCAACATGTAGAAATATATTGAAAAAATATAAATAAGAAAAGATGCATGATATTGTTTACTGGCACAAGGTAGTGGCTAATCTAGGGACTACTATACTACCAAAGTCTATTTGTTTTTTTTGCAGATGATAATTCTAGTGCCTCCACTGCATTTGATTGACGTTTTGCTTGGTATGCAGAACTTGATCTTAACTAGGCAATACAGTCATACAGATAGATGCTCACAATTACATTGTTTGACTAGGCATAAGATAACTCAATTTAACTTCGATAACCCAAACAGAAGAGAGAAGACTACAAAGAGGTTCACTCAAAAGAGGCGACTGACATGATGCATAGTTGTCATGATCGCATATTCGCGTGGCTCCGGAACTATGCTGAAGAAAGTACAAAAGTTGGAAATTAGAAAGTTCAATAGTGCAATTTTAAGGCCTGGCATAATGGTTGCGGCAGTGCTGCAACATAAAGCATCTAGTTTATTTGTTAATTTGGGATGATATTCTGTTCCTCGTTTTGCATCACATTTTATTAATTTGTCCGGCATATTTTGATTTGCGATTGCATCTCAATTTTCACTTCAAAGGTTCATAGTGCAATATGTTCATATTTTATTGAAGCTCATTGTTTCAGGAATTCAGGGAGAGACAAAAACAGGCAAATATCAAAGGAGCATCAATCTTTGAGAGCCAAAAGTGCACGACTGTCTTTCGGATTTACTTAATATAGGATGCACTGCACAGAATCTAATTTTTAATATATTAATTGCATGTCACGCTCTGAAAGGATTTGGGAACAGTCGGTGACCTACACTAATACCCAATGCACTAACATAATTAACATTCAACTTAAATATGTACTCTCAATGAATTTCATTTGGACACCAGATAAAATCCGATCTCCCTTCACCAAAGGAGCAAAATTGTACCCAGTGCTACTGAAATTATTAACCACAAGCAGAAACTAGAAGGATTGAAATTCAAAATAACTACCAACAAGCAAAAAAAAACAAAGTGATATTCATATCTTAAATAATCTTCATAACATATGAAACCACGACTCAATTCACAACAAAGATAACCTAATGAAAGAGAAAAAAATCAGATCTAGATCTCACGCAGTTAGCACAACGGCGCCACCAGCTGCCTTGATCTTCTTTTCGGCGATCTTGGAAATGAGCTTAGCCTTGACCACCATGGGTTGAGATGGCAACTTCCCCTTTCCTAGCACTTTGAAATACCCAAACTGCGACACATCGACCATGGGCGCCGCCGCGTCACCCTTGGCTTTCTCCTTCACTTCATTTGGTACCATCGACCAGAGGCTCTCGACATTGACGATGGGGCAGTGGAACCTGTTGCGAAGCTTGTGGAAGTAGCGCATACCTACCTTCCCGAAGTACCCAGGATGATACTTGTCGAAAAGGATGCGGTGGTGGTGCATACCTCCGGCGTTACCACGACCTCCGGGATGCTTGCGGTGCTTACCGATACGACCATGGCCGGCGCTTACGTGGCCCCTCTTCTTCCTGTTCTTCCTGAATCGGGTTGTCATGGGGCGATTAAGATTAGGGTTTTGGGTCGAGTGGTGAAGGTGGTTGCGGGAGAAAAAGAACAGAGACGGGGATATAGGGTTCGGGTTTTTATATAATATATTTTAAAATTAATTATTCTAAATATTGTAAATCAATTTGGTAAATAGTATTACTAGTATGTTGTGTATATGTTTCATCCCAACTAATTTCATGCTCACATATAATGAATAATGTTCACAGCAGAAATAATTAAAGATAAATAAGACAAAAGAAACTTGAATATTATGCATAATAATTTCTAAAAGTGTCACATTCAAGATCATTGTTGATATTTCTTTTGTATGAACATTTTAGCTTTCCAAAAGCAACTAAAGCTGGCTTCCCAGTTCCCTCCTCAAGCCTCAAGGTGCTTTTATTCAAAACAACAACAACAAAAAAAAGAATTCTTATTTGCCTCAATACTCTGCGGGTCCGTTTGTCAAATCAATGAATAGCACTATAATAGTGTTAAAAGTAGAATAATTTTTAGAATAGTGTAATTTTGAAAGAGTGGTAGAAGCGCGGGATTATTCAAACGGGGCGGGTCGGGTACCCGTGGATCCAATCCGGGCGGATCCACGGGTTCACGGGTATCACGGAGCGGGCTTCCACGGATCCGAACTCGAAACCCTCAACCTGACCCGTGATAAACTTGGGCGGGTCGGATCCAGGCGAGTCCAGGTGTGTCGGGCACGGGTCATGGCAGGTCGGGTAAGGGTCCGGCGAATGGGTCGAACGGTACAGATATCGTGCGTTTTTTGAATTTTTTCAAATTTTTTTCTGGATATTATTTTTTTATTTTTTTCGATTTTTTATTTTTTTTTAATTTGATGTGACAAAAGGTGACATGGACCCATCACGGGTCTGTCACGAATCCACGGGTCGAGCACAGGTTCGGACGGGTCTCCGACATTTTAGCCTACCCGACCCGCCCTAGATCCATGGATCTGCCTTCCACGGGTCGGGTCAGGTCGGGCATGAGTCGGGTCGGGTCGGATCCACGGGCGGATAGACCCGCAGGGGTTTTTTCAATACCCTATAGAAGAGTGGTATTCTTGACTATTTGGAAGAGCAAAATTGTCGTTTGACAAGTGTTAATTGGAATAGTAGAAATATTGATAATTATGATAATAATAAAGATTATGATATAATATAGTAATGATAACAATAATAAACTAAATAATATAATAAATTAACAATAATATGCATTATTTTTCAGAATAAATAAAAATAATAAAATTTACGATAATAATAAAAAAATAATAATATAATAATAATTATTATCATAAATAATAATAAAATAATAATAATGATGAGATATTATAATACTAATAATAAATAATAAAAACAATAATAATAATAATAATGAAATATTATAATACTAATAAAATAATAATAATAATAATAATAAATAAGAATAATAATAAATTATATAATATAATATCATAAATAATAATAAAATAATAAATAATAATGAATAAAATAATAATAATAATAATAATATATATAATAATAATATAATGATAATTATCATAAATAATAATATTTATGAAATATTATAATACTGATAATAAATAATAATAACAATAATAATATTATTAATAATAATAGTAATGATGAAATATTAAAATACAATAAAATAATAATAATAATAATAATAAATAATAAATAATAAATAATAAATAATTATAATTATAAATAATAACATAATAATATGTGTTATATTCAGTAATAATAAAATTAAATAATAAACATGGTGATATATATAATAATATATTATTAATTACTAAATATAATACAACACAATCAAATACTAATTGCTATTTCACAATTGCTAAACGACTAAACCACCTATTGTCCTATTGGTTGGTTTAGTGGAATAGCAAAATTTTGCACTATTTCGAAAACTTAAAATGTTGTTTGGCACTTACGTGGAATAGAATAGCACTCTATTTCACTATTCCGGATGTGCCAAACGGACCCATACTTGGTTTCCCACAATCCCACTTGCATGTTATTATTGTTGATTATTTATAATTGGAAATTAAATAAATAAATTATTTTTAAATAGAAAGATTATTTGAAAAGTTTTAAAAATAGAAAAGGCCGGTGTTGTGAACACTGTTAAAAAAAGGGCAAAATGGATGACATTGCGAATAACGTCCATTTGATTTTAATGAATATGAATTAGTTTTATAACTAACTTGAAAAAATAAATAATACCATTTATGACGCTGAATTCAAATCTTTGACGATATGACCTTATTTATAATTTATGTTCAGACGTGTTATTTAGACTCATACATTCGGAGGACATTTAGAAATTCAAACATAACAGAATAAAATTTTATGTACCTCTGAACGTATGTGTCTTGATGTTAACATGTGAACGTCAACGTTAAAAAATAGAGTCATTATCAAAGATTTGAATCCAGAATTATAAATGTTACTCTTTATTTTTTCAGGTTAGTTATAAAAATAATTCAACTTATGTACGTGAATATTTTATTATTAACAAAATATTTATATTTTAATTCATGAGTTGGGTTGTATTTAGGTAAGTTTTTGTAAAAGCTTCAGCCGTGTTCATCGGGATCGTAGTTAAGTTTTTTTATCGTCGCTAGTCATCGAGTTGTAGATATCCGAGTCTACTTCCACCATGTCGAGTATGATTTGCGAGAAACGAGCGATTCAAAATTGAATCTGACGTAAACTCGTGATAAAACCTACTAATTAAGACATAAGTTGAAGATGGAGCCAAATTTGATATGCGCACTCCTCCGACCGCAAATCAGACTCGACACGATGGAAGTAGACTCGGATATCTATAACACGATGGCTTGTGACGATAATAAATACTAATTACGATATCGACGAGCGCAATCGAAGTTGGTACAAAAAATATTAAGTATGATTAGCATCTTTTAGGTACTTTTTGTAGTAACTTCAGCTACAGTCGTCGGGACTGTAATTAATTTTTTAACGTTGTAAGCCATAGAGTTGTAGATGTCTGAGTCTACTTCCATCACATTGAGTCTGATTTGCTGTCGGAGGAATGTTAATCTCAAATTTGACACCATCTTTAACTTATGTCTTAATTAGTAATTTTTATCACGAGTTTACCTCAGATTCAATTTTGAATCACTCGTTTCTCTGATCACAAATTAGACTCGAATATCTACAGCTTGATGGCTTGCGACATTAAAAAGCTAATTATAGTCCCGGTGAACGTAGCTGAAGTAGCTACAAAAATTATCTAAAAATGCTAATCATACTTAATATTTTTTTGTAGCAACTTCGATCAAGCTCGTCGGGACTGTAATTAGTTTTTTTAACGTTGCAAGCCATTGAGCTATAGATATTCGAGTCTACTTCCATTGTGTCGAATCTGATTTCCGATCGGAGAAATATGCATCTCAAATTTGACTCCATCTTCAACTTATGTATTAATTAGTAAAATTTTATCATGAGTTTGCGTTATAATCAATTTTGTATCATTCGTTTCTCCGATCGCAAAACAAACTATACACGATAGAAGTAGACTCAAATATCTACAGCTCGATGTATTGCGACGATAAAAAAAAACTAATTAAGATCATGATAAACGTAGCTGAAGTTGTTACAAAAAATACCTAAATACAATCCAACTCATATATTAAAATATTAATATTTTTAATAATAAAAAAATCCAGCCTAAAGCAGCCGCTGATATTGGAAAAAATGTCAAATTTCAATTGGACGGTATTGCCAACACCGTCCAATTGATTTTTTTATTGGCCGGTTGTTAGATTTTTTTAATTGATCGTTGTTCACAACACCGTCCGTTTCTATTTCTGTAAATTTTCTAGTAATCATTTTGTCCAAATATAATTAACTAATTTAATTTCAATTATTAAAAAAAATCGGCTATTATTGCTATGTGCTGATTTGGAGTGCTGTTTTTTGCTGAACTCCTCGACCTCATATCATTAATTAGTTCTATGTTATCATCCTGCATTAAAATTACTGTCATAATTTTCAAACTGTGTTAAGCTACTTTTAAGCCATTATTTCTTTAAAGAATCAATAAACAACAAACATTTTCAGTATTTCCCTTTCCTTTTACATTTTCTGTCCTAAGAATTGCTGAAGTAGAATACTAAGACTATCAGACAAATATTTTGAGAAATAAATATACTATAAAAGAATTCGCTGAGTTAGAAAACTAAGAAAACTAAGACCTCCAGCTATATGTTTTGCCCAGCGAACATACTATAAAAATAGCTGAATTTGAAACTGTGAAAAACTGAGAACTCAAGACATGTATTTTGACAAATAAATATATACTATAAATGGTTGACATAAAACATTGTAACCAACCTTTCACCGGAACGAGATCTTCTAACGCAGCAAAAATATTGTGTGTGTTGCGCAGTAAATCTCAGCCTTTGATTTGCATTGAGATTCGTGCAAGCTAAACTTTATAATTAATATCAGACCCTCTGAATCAAATCTGAACCCTACATTACAGAAAATTTAGACCGTCCGTCGATGCTGCGCGGTAGAAGAACAGCTTCCATCTTTCACCTGGCAGTTCGTACTCCACACCAGGTTCCATTGACCTCCATCTACAGAGTAAATATTCCCAGTAGCAGAGGGGGCCCGTAACAACGTCGAGATGCGTACGACGTGAATCTCAAATTACACAAGTAGTTCGATACTCTCTGTAGTACTTATATTATTACGTGGGATGTGCCATCCAATTCAGCCTTTTTTTTAATATTAAAAACAAATAAATTATAAATAAAAAGAAAGAGTGACATGAAAGCTCGAAAAATAAAAAGGCACGAATGCCAATTATATGCTTTCTGAAAGACATTCGAAATCAAAACACGAAGTTGACAATTTTGTGCTTTAAGAAAACACAAAATTACCAATTCTGACCTTTCGTTATGTCTATTTTTTCCACCCGTTGTTTTCTCTTCTTCCTCTTTTCTCACTTTCCTGCGAGGCTCTTCTCCCCCTTTCTACTCTTCTCTGATGCTTTGTTAGAAAAATAATTCAATGACTTTTTTTAATCGTTTGTTGAATTTTTTTTGTTACAAGATTTTCCAAAGAAGGCGAGAAAGAAATTTTTGGTTCAGATATGTCCTTCATTGTTTTCTCAAAGGTAAATTTGTTTTTATTAAATTCAAATTTAAGTAAAAATTAAGTAGAAAATATTAGTAATAGACATCAAATTGAAAAACATCGTTGTTAAATGAACTTATGGATTATTTTGTACTTATTGCGTAATTTTGAAAAAATACTGAGTAATTTTGCAAAAGTTCCAAATTTTGGTATCTATTTTAGTGTAATTTTTCTAAAATGGTATCAAATACTAGAAAATTATAGTAAAATTTTTAGTCTAGTAATATAGTAAAATTTTGCAACTACAGTATCAAATTAATGAATGTTGTACCAATTTGTAGTTATTATAGAGTAAATCTTAATTCGTTAAAATATTTGTAGTGATTCTTCCATTATAATTGATCTTTCGAATTGAATGCACAATTTTCTGCGAAAGAATCGTCAAACGAATTTTGTGATTCATTACATATTACGTTGAAACCAAAAATATCACTAAGCTCCCGATCGGAGTGATGCTTTTCTGATATACCTGGCACGATTATTTGACGATCCGAGTGATCGTTGGAATTATAATTCAAATCGTCATCGTCAGAAGTGTACCCATAATTTTCTCCAGTTTTCAATTCTTCATCGTTGGATAATATTATCCTCGTCGTTGTCATCTTCATGTTCTTCCGGAATATCATATATGTGCTCATTAAGATCAATGATTGGTGAATGTCTTTCGGGATGGCTATGAAGAGCCATGTCATGGCTATTTGGGACCGTATGAGCATTATAAGTACTTCAATCAAGACTGTGTAATTCGATCTCTTTTACGATCGGAGGCTCCTGAGTTGTGTTACCAGTTTTCGATAGAGTCCCAACGAAATTACCGGCATTCTCACCTGGCACAAGATCAACATATAATTCAACAAATCTCTAATTCATTTTTGTTTGTGTCATTTGAAATATCAATCATCACTCTGTATCATCACATATGTGAATTAGACAAAAGTGATAAGTAAGGAGGACAACAGTATTATATCGAGTGGCAACATTCAGCAAATGTACATCTTCATACCGAGTATCTTCACTCCTCGAAAAAGTAAATTTATGACCACAAATATACTCGATACTATACAATTTGTTTCGTATTACATCCCCCACATACACAAAAATTGAAATCATTTTTTCAGTTCAGTTGTGCATAAAAAAATAAAATTATTTGTTATTTTAATAAAAATGTTACAATACTACATAATTACAAGGTTTAAATAAAATTTCTTCTCATATTAATTTATTTTAGAAAATTGTTAAAATAAAATTAGTATTCAAATAAATCTAGTTTATCTGAAAGAATTACGAAATAAGTGTATAAATTTACAATAACTCAAATAATTAATTTTAGTAATAAATATTATAAAATAATTTATAATGTAATAAAAATTACAAAAATAGAATTAAGTACAAACCGATGTAACATCAACAAAATCTCTACCAAATCTCAATCTCTCTAAACTCATGAATCTTAATTTCTCTCTGAATCTTTCAGAACTTCTTTCTCCTCACAAAACTCTAAACTCACATATTTCTCTTTAAATCTCATTGTCTCTCAGATCATCTCTTTTCTCATTTTAAAATAAGAAAAACATGTTTATTCCGGAGTCAAAATTTCTAATTTAACTCTAGAGTTTGTGATTATGAAACTAACTTCATATATAGAGATTTCGGAGTTAACTCCGAAGTATGTAATTTCAGAATTAATTTCATGACAATGATTCTGGAGTTAACTTCGAAGACCGGAGTCCATGATTTCGGAGTTAAATCTGAACTCTCAAGTTCATGATTCAGAAAATACTATTTTGATCATTTTGACAAATTTTTTGTAGTCTTCTATTTTTTTAATTTATTTTTGTTAATAATAAAAATTTCAGTGCATTGCATCCATTAATTTGACTTGTCCGATTAGATCTTGACGATTAGTCATCAATTTTATGATTCATAACACTTTTGTATTATAAAATTAGATCCGTTCAAATTTAATCAGATAGTCAAAATTAATGATACAGAGAATAAGAAACGGGTGCAGGGTGCAGACTGTAGAGGATGTAGTTTCCTCTTAAATACCGCTTTTCTCTCTTTCGTATATTAATCTCTTTACATATCTAAATATCTAATGCTTCTCCCAGCACAGCACACACGTTCCTCAATGGTTTTCAAAGCAAGAATATAAGACAGTGACTAAACTAAGTTCCGACAAATCCCTGCCGCATTGGTTTCAGTTCATAGTATTAGGTTAGATTTGAATTTAAACTTACATGTGGTAATGCGAAAACAACATTTCAAATCAAACAAACGCATGGATAAGCTCAAGAGAGATCTTTCCTCTTTCTCTCTCTTCATCAAGACCGCACTCTCCGTTCTTCTGTTCTTCTCCCTCTTCTACATCTTCAGCAACGATTCAATTCCGGATTTGGCAACTCACTTATTATTGCGACAGTCTCCAATCCAAATCCCAATCGAGAAACCGGAGCAAAAAAAACAATCGTCACAGATTGAGGTAAAATCTCCCCCAATTGAATCATCCAGTGAGAAACCATTCTCAATCATTGATCCAGAACTCAAGGATGAGCTCGAGTACGACTTCTCTCCGTATGTTAAACTTTACAAGAGCGGCCGCGTGGAGCGGCTTCCCGACATCCCTCTGGTATCACCCGGTATAGACCACTTCACTGGTGTCAACTCAAAAGATGTAAGGATTGATGAGAAAACAGGTGTATCAGTACGATTGTACCTTCCCAAGCAAGCAATTGGTACTGATCTGAAGCAACAGCGCAAATTACCGGTATTGCTTTACTTACACGGAGGTGCTTTTGTAATTGAATCTGCCTTCTCTAAATTTTACCATCATTATTTAAATGTGCTAGTATCAAAGGCTCAAGTGGTGGCAGTTTCAGTCGATTACCGTCTAGCGCCAGAACACCGCCTCCCTGCTGCATATGAAGATGCATGGATGGCTTTAAAATGGGTTCTGAGTAACTGTCAGTCTGGGCCTGAGCCATGGCTTTCCGGCCATGGGGATATTAATCGGGTCTTTCTAGGTGGAGACAGTGCCGGAGGCAACATTGCTCATGATGTGGCAATAAGGGCTGGGATGCATCCATCTAAATTGGGTGTTAGGATTAAAGGGTTAGTTTTATCAAACCCGTATTTCTGGGGGAAGGATCCAGTTGGGGCCGAACCTGGTGATCGGTGGATAAGGCAATCATTTGAGAAAAATTGGGAATTTGTTTGTGGCGGGTTGATGGGGATCGACCACCCGGCTGTGAACCCGCTAACATGGATGGAGGGACTGAAAAATCTCGGTTGTGACCAGGTGTTTGTGACAGTGGCGGGCCGGGATTTTTTTAGAGAGAGAGGGATGGCATATGTGAAAGGATTAAAGAACAGTGGATGGAATGGGGTCGTTGAGGTTTATGAGACCAAGGATGAGTTTCATGTTTATTTCATTTCTAATCCACTTGGGAAGAAGGCTAGTGAGGAGATGCAAGCTGTTGCTATATTCATCAATCGATTGTGAAGATATTTGGAGTATGATTTCTTGTTTATGGTGGGTTTGTCTTTGCAAAATTTGAATTTTGAACAGGGATTGAGTGGATGGTTTGTTGATTTTTTAAGGCATTCTGTTGTGTTACAGTTCTACTTTTGAACAGAAATATCATCCAAGAAGTAATGAAGTATCACAGTCAATGTGCTCATGTGCCACAGTAATGACAAGGATTAGAAAACACCAACTAATGCAATAGAAATCATAGATGTGCCTGCCACTATGTTTATTGGTTTATCCACTTACGAGTAGTTTAGATCTTCACCCAGCAGCGGATACAAGAAAGAACATAATTCCAATATGACAACGAAATAGATCCAAATTATAACAACTTTTTTATCTGTTCACAACAGACAAAAATAAGTTGACTACATACAATGGAATAGAATTATTACAATAATTTGGAAAGAAAAAGAGTCAAAATAAGTGAAAGACAAATAAATAGCATATTATTCATCTCATTATCCGATGATATGTTGCTCTGTTTGGGCCAAAAGCCCATAACTTTGGGGGATCGTTATTTTCCTCTATAGGATCTGTTCCTGAAGGGCCCGTCAAATTCCTTCTCTGGCTTTGTAGAAGCTCTTCGATCCTGTGTGGCGTTAAATTGTCGCAGTTTTTTGTCACGCATCATAGAAATATCAACTGCTTATTGGATCCGTCATCCGTGGATGCCCACACACTTGGTCACTTCTCAAAGAACGAAAAGGCTCGATTTTATCTTTTGCTCGAATTAAAAATAGGAAAATGTTTCGTGGATCCCAACTTCGATACCGTCAGCGATACCAACTGGACACGTCCAATTGAGTTCCGACGAAAATTTGTTTTACTTATGATGCATGTTGTTTTCGTTATTATGCATGTTGTTTTCGTTATTGTGCATCTAATAATATGCATAACAGTTAAATACTTATGATTTATATGCTAAGTTCAATATGTTTTTTTGTTCTATTTATGATTTATTATGAAAATTTGTTTTACTTATGATGCATATTGTTTTCGTTATTATGCGTTTTGTTTTTGTTATTGTGCATCTAAAAACATGAATAACAGTCAAATACTTATGATTTATATGCTAAGTTCATTATGTTTTTTGTTATACTTATGATTTATTATGTTTTCGTTATTATGCATGATGTTTTTGTTATTATACATGTTATTTGTATTATTTTGCATGTTATTTACTTGCATAATGACAAAAAATAACATGCACAATAACAAAAACAACATGCATAATAACTAAAACAACTTTTCAAAATAAATGCACCTGAATTTGTCCAGTTCTCATCGATGAGCGTAGCGATCCGCGTCGGTGAGCGCAGCGACATTCGTTTTCAGTGGAGCGTCCGATCAATTATATGCATAATAACAAAAATAATATACATAATACAAAAAACAACAATACATCATAAAAACAACAACATGCAAACTGAATTCAACTGAATCTGTTCTGTTGATATCGATAGTAGTATCACTTCAGATATCAATATATCAGCTCCCTTAAAAATAATAGAACTATTAGAGTAATGGAAGCGTCTCCTTGTGGCTTGTAGAAAGGCATCCCTCCGTGATAAAATCTTGCCACCTAATTATATACCTACTTTCTCAAACAAATTTTTGTCTAAAAAACACTTCGTCCTCGTTTGATAAGCGCCATTCACCAACCAACTCATTATATACCTCTGTTTTATCAATACCTACACACCAGCATTATCTCACTCTCCATTAATGGACCCTGATCAAGAAATTCAGTTTGAATTCTATCCCATTATTAGGGTTTACAAGAGCGGACGCATCCAGCGCTTCTTCAGCCAATCCGTCCCCGCTTCAGTCGACCCGGTGACCGGCGTCACCTCTAAAGATGTCGTGATCGACTCTTCCACTGGTTTGTGGGTCCGGCTTTACCTCCCTAAGCTCACAAACACTTCAGAGCGCAAGCTCCCTGTTGTGGTTTACTACCATGGTGGAGCATTTGTGATTGGATCGGCTGCTGATCCCTTCAGCCATAATTACCTCAATCATTTAGTGGCCGAGACCAACATCTTAGCCATCTCAGTGGATTACCGCCTCGCACCGGAGCATCCCCTGCCGATAGGGTATGACGACTCGGTGGCAGGTTTCAATTGGGTGGTATCACATGCCAATGGCAGTGGTCCGGAGCCGTGGTTGGTTGATTATGCCGATTTTAGCAGTGTGTTCTTGGCTGGTTGCAGTGCCGGTGGAAACATGGCTCACACTGTCGCACTTCATGTCGGATTAGAGGGGCTCCAGCTGCCCGGGGTGGTTATCAAGGGAATGATTCTAATTCATCCCTATTTTTCAGGGGAAGAACAGATCGGGTCTGAGGTGAATCGTTCTGATACCGAATGGGCAAAGACCAAGGAGGTGTGGCACTTTGTGTATCCGGGCACATCCGGGCTGGATGACCCAAAATCAAACCCATTTGCAGAGGGTGCGCCGAGTGTGAAAAACTTGGTGTGTAAGAGGGTGTTGGTGTGTGTGGCCGAGCACGATTCGCTGAGGGATAGAGGGGTGTGGTACTATGAGAAGTTGAAGGAGAGTGAATCGGACGGCGAGGCCGAATTGTTCGAGTCGATAGGAGAAGGACATGCATTCCATGCGATAAAGCCACCATGTGAGAAATCTGCTGAGCTGCAGGAGCGTATCATTGCTTTTTTAAAGAAGTGAAACTAAGGTGTCTGGCTGTGCATTTTCCGTATTCAAATAAATTCTGTAATTTGATTGTTCTGTCTTTATGAAAGAACAATAGGTAAGCAATCGAGAAATTTCTGCTAGTTGTGCATGAGATTGTTTTACAATCTGGTAATATTCGAGAGGTTGCGTGTGAGCAAGGCATTTTCTTGAACATTTGATGCTCCAATACTTTTTTGGAATAAAGGCCAGGAACATTATTTTTTCTTTCGGAAAAGAAATCCACATAGATTATTTAAATAGTCACTATAACTATCCTTTTTTTCCTGGACCATCCTTTGGTTGGTGGCAGCACCAAATTACAATTATACTGTCACTACCAAGTTTAGGTGGATAGTGGGTTGATGCGATAATGTATAGCTGCATTTTTTAACCCTTTTGCGTCAAACCAAATCTTGACCTCTTGACCTATTGCTTAGCTAATAATCCCAGATAAAGTAGTTCAACTTGGAGGATTACGACCGACATACAAAATTTGAACCGTGGAAACTCTGCCCAACCAATCCGTTGGAACGAACGAATTTGGACCAACCCGGACCGTTGTCCCACCACCTGACGAGTACCCACCCAATATTGATCCGTCAAATTCCACAACAAAGATTGTCCTTTATCCGTTATCAAGGAGGTGTTTTGTTCTTTCGTTTTCTCACTTCAATTGAGCTACTCTTTTCTTAAAAGCAGCTATCGTTGTATATCTCCTAACTTATGCACGTATTTTCGCAACTAATTTTAATGCTCTGTTACAGAACTAGATGGACATCAAGCATAAATAAAAATGTTGCACGAACTGATTCAAGGAGGTAGTATATCTGCACTCTTGTCAGGTAGACAAAATAAATAAATACAGATAAAACAAAGATTGCTATGCAGACCTAAAAATATTGATTCAAGTTCCAGAGAGAAGATTTGTTATGGAACTTTGCAAAGAGGCAGCAGAATCAATAGCAGTCTTTGCAAACCAGCTGATTCCAACCTTTACACGATGTTCGTCTGTAGGTAATCTCAGTAGGTACACAAATTTTCTTGCTGGAAAAAAAATAGAATTAAGAAATAGAAAAATAGAAAGGGGGAAATTGTTTAAGAAATAAAGAATTACAAAAATAAGTGCAAATGAATTACCAGCATGTCCAATGGGGCCATCCAAGGTCAAACCCTCAATAAAACTTGGCGTTACTGCAGCATCACTCTTCCCAAGCACCATCATCTCACCAAGATTTTGGAACCTTAATCATAATTTACATTTAAAACCATAATTTCCATTCATCTGAATTACAAAAATCAGTGTTCTTAACAAACCTGAATGGCAGAAGAGGTCGGTCGTTTATTGCTGCCCACAAATTCCAACCTGCATAATCAGCTTCTTGAAATGCAACCTAAAAGAACAAAAAAAAAAGGACTATCATATCAAGGAAAATCCCATCAATTTATTAAAAGAAGACAGAAAATGAAAATAAAACCTGAGCAGTGGCTGGGAGAAGCTTTCCAGATGGGTCTCTTAGGGCAGCTGAATCGCCAATTGCAAAAGTACGGGAATGCCCCTTCACACGTAAAGTCTCCTCTGTCTCCACTAGACCCCGGCCATTCAAGGGAATTGCAAACGGTTGATCTGGAGGCTGTAACCGAGGAATCAAAGGTGTGGAACCCACTGTCCAGAGCACCAAGTCTACCTCCAATGTCTGGCTCTGAAGTCCTCTCTGGGCAGGTTGAAGCACCAAAGTATATTTCTTTTGTTTCCTCGTTGAACCATCATCAGAAGCACCATCAACCTCCTTTATACAACTAACGAGATAACCCAATAAAAGTTCAATATTTCGAGACTCAAGAACCTGGTTTATAAAAGAATAAAATTCTAAGTTAAAAAAGAATTAAATGCTTATATTTTGGAATATATTAACATTGATTCTTACTTTTAAAGCAGCTTCCCTATTCCCCGAAGGGGCACTTGGGCAAATTGTATTCTGAACATTAATAGCTTGTACTTTTCCCTTACTTTGCAATCTTTCAGAGATAGTGGCAGCAAGCTCAACCCCAGAATAACCACAACCTACAATTGCCACACTTATAGGTGGTGAACCGTTACCAGATGTCCCTCTTTCCAGAATTTTCAACTCTTTATCAACTCTCTGCATATATCAGTAGTGGAGGAAACAAAGTGTTGATTGTTTTACCATCCTAGTCAGAGAAGGATGTTCTTATAAAGATTGAAGTTATGAAATTAGAGTTGCCAACATTGACTTACAAGAGCATCTTCCAAGGTTGAAAAAGGAATAGAATATTCTGCCGACCCGGGAACAACATCAAGTTTAGGTTCAGTTCCTAATGCAAGAATGAGCCTGGCTGCCCACTCAAGAAAATGCGATATCAGCCAACAAAAAGAAGAATTCACTTTTTTAAAACATAATTGACAGAAATGCTTTAGCTGTCAGTAGAAATATGCACCAATCATATTCAATAGAAGTTCCACTTTCAAGGTGGACTGTTCCTGCAGAATTTGATGGATCTCTGCTTGTTTGCCGACGGTGCAAATGGTCACAAGGCCATATAAATTTCACTTTGTCTTTAACAAATTGTACACTTGCATTATTTAGCAGCTCTTTGAATGTCGGGGCTATTTCCCATTCATCTACTTCTGTCAAAGAACAATGGAAGAATAGAAAGGTTGATGAGCATAATCACCATTACTCAACTAAATTATATGAAAAAGAAGCACTTCAAGTACTACCGCCTGATAGTAGTTCATACAACATTGGCTTGAAAACAAATCTATCAGATTGATCCACCAAAACAACCTGGAAAAAGGTTCAACGTAGTAAATATAATATTATATCTTTTCTCAAAAAAAAAAAAAAATCATATTATATCATTAGACAGCAGTTATAGCATATGTAGTGTAAAATTAGACAACAAATCAAGGCGGTCACAAGACTATATTGTTCAAGGATCATGACAAATATATAAGCTTAAAATAAACATAGTTAAATATGGGATAATGCAGATTAATCAAGAACTCCATACAATTGTCTGATGAAGCAATACTTAGTAAAATAATAGTTTAAGGAATGAAGTAAGAGAAACGGCAGGGATAGCATCAATAGCATGCTCTAGTCGAAGAATATACAAACAACTAGATAAATCAAACTAGAAATTCAATGTTAGACTACTTTCTTTATATAGTTAATGAATTTTCAGCAGTTTACGATCTAATTCAAAAAACATTACATTTTTCAAAAAGGCTGTTTATACCTGTGGTTTCTTATCATCAGGCCAGAAAAGAGATTCCAATCTTAGAGCGGTGTATAACCCTCCAAACCCACCACCCAGAATACACACACGTGGTCTCTAAGGACAAAAAAGAATAAAATAGAGTAATGAAAGTATATCTGTGCAAACAAAATGATTAACGGAAAACTCAAACTTATGAGTTATACATTTCTGAACATAATCATTGATGGAAAAGATGAGAAAAATTAATAGCTACACCTTATAATATACACACAAAAAAAAACTAACCTTCTTATCTGGCCATAAATAGGGTGAAATAGACATCTCACTGTTTGTTGTAGACTGATCAAATCCATTCTCTGCAGAGCTATTTGAGGCAACATTGCAAATGAAATTTGACGAATTTCTATAAAGGATTGATAAATTCCCCCAAAATCTCTGTGAATTCTTCAAAATCAAATTGGCGTGGTTAATGGTTCCTGCTGTTGATAGTTAAACATTCTTTCTTAGCAGTTATAAGAAAAGTAACTGGTCAAAAGCTCAATAAGCGGTTAAATTTCTAAATAAACCTACAAGTAGAAACAGAAACTAAACACCAGTTCCGGATGAACTTTCGGCTATAATGAACACAAAAAACTGATAATTTTTTTCCAACTAGTGGGTTTAGTATATTTTCCAAGAAAATTTCCGTGATAATGTTCGGTGTTCGGTAACTCGTTTTCACGGTATGAGTTACAAGTTTTATTTTCCCAGATGAATTCCCATCTCTTCACAATTTGATGGGATAAAAACAATTAGTTCAAAGTGATTTTTTTATTTCCCACAAACTTTTGGTTGTGCTACTTCTTGTTTGGGAACCCACAAAAATATCCCATAGGTAACCTATACCCATGTATTCTTTTCTCCATAAAAATGTGAACTGCCGAACAGGTAGGGCTGTTAATGAACATGATTGTTATGGACAAAATGAACTGAATATTATTGAACATTTATGAAATGAACTATTTCTTGATCTTGATTGGTTGGAGTTCAGTCCAAATTCAATTACTAAAACTGAACTGAACTAATTGCACACATATTGTGGACTAATTATAGATAAATTGTGAACTAATTGCGAGTTAAATATGAGATTAAATGAAAATATGTTCAAACATCCCAATAAATCAATCAAGTTCTAACTCTCTCTTTTACAAAGAGAACCTAAGTTATTCAATAAAGTGATGAAAGAACTTTCATTTAAAAATGAATGTGCATTGTGGTGTATAGAATCAAGCCCGAATGACTAACTTATGAACAAATAATTGACATTATTCAATTATAAAATGAACCGAACATGAAGGATATTCGTAAATAATTATACGTTTGATTTGATCATGAACTTCAACTACTCATCAACAGACTGAGCTAGACATGAACAGCAGACTGAGTTAACATAAACTGAATACGAACACTACGAATGGGCCCGAAAAAAGAAACGAGGATATTTGAAGTAATACCTCGGAAGAAACCTTTGGGCGCGGTTCTAGGTGTGCTATTACTGGAACCTGGGAACAGCGACGAGCAGCTCAGCGGTGTGACGTGGCTCGCCATTGGAAGGCGGAGAGAAAGCTAGAGAGTGAAAGAGAGAGAGAGACGAGACGTGGCCAACTCCTAGCGGTATGTAGAGAGGGAATCGTATACTGTGCAGATTTTTTTTTTTCCGCAGAGAGCAGAGACCAGGGAAAAAGAGATATTAGAGAACAAAGTCGGTACAAGTACAACAAAGCCTGTCATTTATCAACCTGGCCCAAAAGTGCGTTGGAGAAATTTCCTATGGGTATTTTGCAAATAACTTTTCGCAGGAATAAAGCTTGCGACGACAGAAGCAAAGAGTTACTCAAGCGTGCATCTCGTTATTGGGCTATTTACCTCTTACACGATATTTTGAGTACAAGGCCCAATAGCTTCTTATGCAGAATTTTTGAATTGGGAACAAGAGTTCAAAACTTAAAATTCGAAGTTTCAAATGCGTACAATTACACACGTCCAGTTTGGTCATAATCTTATTGTATATATACTTAGTATTGTCAGACGCACGCACGAAATGATCACGCAATTGTCTTCTTGCGTCTTACGTTGTGTTTTAAGAACGTAAGAAATTTCTCTTGTGTCTTACGTTGTGTTTAATACACGTAAGAAAATTTTCTTGCGTTTAGTTAAACGTTAAAAATATTTAATTTTTTGAACGTTTAACTTGCTACTAACGATGCACAACAGAACAAAAAAAATAGAGAAAAACTTTGAAAATTACAAAAAATTCATTTCACAAATCAAGTATTACATGTTCAATACATTACAACTTAAACTTGCAATAATTTCTAACTAACATGAAGCATAAGAGGAATCAATCCAGATTACAACCTCTGTGCTCAACCTAGCTCTCAAACTACCTTTTCAGTTTTGACCTATCTCAGCAAATGACCAAATATAAAAGAAATAAAATAGTAAAACACATACATCATCATTGAAGGTCACTGCTTGAGAGCCAATGAGCCAAAGAGATCATTTCTTCAGGCTTCATCCTCAATTAGCATAATATGAAATTAGATTTTACTGCTTCATCACTGGGATATAGCGGATCGCCAACTTCTCCACCACTTTCTGCACAAAAACAAGAAGGAAATGTAATTATGTAAGTTACTAAGTGAAATAAAAATATTAACAGAGTGAAATAATTCTAAAATGAAAGGTTACCCATGATCGAAGCACGCAACCAGTCCTGAGCACATATAAGAGCTTCCATACTCTCATCATTCAAAGAGCTTCTCACTGATGATAGTGTTCTGCCACAGTGCTAAATGTTGTTTCTGATGCCACTGTCATATTAGGACAACCAGAATGTCCGTGGCCAGCAGAGCTAAGACTGGATACTTAGAGGCATGGACTTTCCACCATGCTAGAATGTCAAAGTCTTCATCCAAACTAGCGTTATCTAGTGCTTTAGATAGGTATTGCTCCAGGTCTAATTTTGCATATTCAGTATTCTTCTTTCCTTTGATGAAGTCTTTCAATCCAGCTCGTGTTAGAGATACAAATTGATGCACTTGACCTACTTAAACAAGCAAACAAACTAATTAAGAGAATTATGTTGGACTTAATTTGGTGCAATTCAATTTAGGGTAGAGTCAATTAACCAAATTCCTAAATTATGACTAACAATTGCAATTCAAAATAATTCTCCGTGCTACATGTTTGAAATAAATAAATGGCTGAAGCGGAAGACTTACTATCCATCTCTCGTCCAATCTTCTTCTTGAAAATCTTGAGAAGTTGCGGAGATATCCTTGCACAATCGCGAAGGAATCGCCAACGAGTCCTTCCAAACAATTACAAGGCGCTATCTTTTCTCCGACAGCACGAACGCTTCAAGGAGTATAACCACCTAATGGAGAGGTGAGTTGGTAGTTATGCACAACTCATGTGCCTAAACAATTCTATTTTTTTATTACTCGTAATGCTTGGAGACCATGCGCTATTTAGATATTTTTTAGCGTTATAATCTTGATCAAATATACAGTCTTGAAGCATTTCATAAGTTGGCCACCTCTTTTCTCTCACCAACATTCTTCATCCTCTGCTAAGTTCAAACCCCAAAGCACTAAAATCATCATCGTTAAAAAGGTCAGAGATAATTAAGAGAAGATATAAATCAACATCACGCCACATGGAGCTGGTAGCGCCTGTGAAACAAGACTCTCTTTTGATCACGACCACATCAAGCCCTGATACGAACTTGGCACCAAGCTCCGGCCATGTTGCCACCCCCACCAACCCGTTTGAGTTTGACTTTCCAATTTCTGACTCCAAGGGTGTCCCGAATCCATTTGAATTCCCACCGCTGAGCCCAACAGGTCATCTGTCAAATCCATTCATGGATGACCTGAGCACGACTAACCCGAGACAATCCATCAACCCGTTCGACTTTCTTAACCACTATAGTAGTGCTCCCTCTAGCCCAACCCGAGCCGCTGCCATTTATGCGGAGTCTAAGGCCGAACAGGAAGACAACTTCTTTGCACGCGCCTCCTTCTCAACCGCATCCAAGGTGCCGTTTGTTTGGGAAGAGAAACCAGGAACGCCTAAATCCCCTGTAGCAAACAGCGGGAAGTCAATGACCAGCTCCCCGAAGTTTGAATTCGATGCGCCGGTAGAAGAAAGTGCACCCAAAACCGACCTGACGACAGCTGACGAGCTTGTTGAAGAGGGAAAGATAAGACCGCTCAAGCCACCACCTAGGCTTCAACTATTAGCCATGGATGAATCGCATATCAGCATGAGCGCAAACTCATCCCCTCGTTCAGCCAAAAGCTGGGCTTTGCGGTCGCCACGTGGCAGGGCCAAGTCACACTTTGATCCATTTGCTGCTGCAATAGCAGTGACCACGGCTGATCGGGGAAGGGAGGAGAAGGTGAGCTCTTCTCATGAAAGGAAAATGTCTAGGTCGCTCTCACCTTCCCCACTCAGTAGAGGGAATTTATTAGAAGACAAGATTGCTTCTTTCAAGGCTTCAATTATTGAGCCGCTTCCTACCGAGACAAGTAGTACTGGTACTGGTACCAGTAAATCATCGTCTAATAGATGTAGAAAGAAGTGGCGGCTCAGCGATCTGCTTCTTTTCAGAAATGCATCAGAAGGACGTCTCGCTGGTAGCAGAAGCAAAGACCCGATATTTAAGAATTCTCCTTCGGGAATCCTCAATGGTACCCCGGTGTCACCGTCTCCAGATCAGGAGAAGAAAGCCGGTGGTGGTGACGAGACTAAAAAGCATCTTTCGCTCAATTTGAAAGCCATGAAAGCTGGCAATTTATTAACGAAGAAAACAGCGACGGTCAATAAGAAACAGCAGCATATTGCAACGGTAGAGGATCAGAAGAAAAAAAGTGCAGTACCATTCCGACAAGGCGTGTTTCGTTGCATGCGGATCAACCCGTCCATGAACCGGTTGGTATGTGGAATGAACACACAGCATTCGAGCAAGGGCAAGTGATTCAATTCACATTTTTTAGCTAAACTGTGTTCTTTTTCTTATTTACATATCGTATACATTGTGCAATTATTTGGATTATTATTATTTTCAAGTATTTTTGGTAAATAATGTATGTGGATTATAAGGTTTTAATTTACAGAGGTTGCAATTGGTCTAGTTGTCTTGACCTTTCAATTTACATTGCTAAGATGGTTGTTTTTGAACTCCTTATAGAAGCGCTCTAGCTTTGGTCACATTTCCTAATATATCAATTAGGAATAAAATTGCTAGGAACTATGCTGTATATCATTTTTTTATATATGTTTTCTGTTTGTTCGCTTTCCTTTGTCACAATTTGAAGGACATTTCTCTTTGTTTGAGGTTGTTGCTAGTTAACATGACTGAAATACTTCTTTTTTGTTTCGTTCTCTTTTTCTCATAACCATCATTGACATTGATATTTGGTATTGTCGAAAAATATTGAAAGTCAGGATATAACAATTCTTCTTTATTTTATTAAGAATGGCAACTGTTGTACATTTAAATTGGCTAATTTAGATGACATATTAGAACGGGATGCATGAATTAAGAATTAATTATTTTGATAATCTTAGCTGTCATAGAAATTAGCTGCCCGGACATAAATATCATGCGTATTAAAGTAATCTTGAAGTTCAAAATTTGCAAATTGACATGTACTACATGAATGTCATGCGTACTAAAAATAATAAAAATTTCAACATCAAATTTGGAAGTTGGAACTGCCCGGACACGAGGATTTTTTATGATATATCAAGTGATATCCAGTTCTATGAATTTGCCCGCAAAATATTTATAAGACCACCAACATGCATGTCACTACTTATATATGAAAATTTTAAGCCTAACTTATAAATAATATTCAAAGTCATGGAGTTTCAAAAAAAAAACCCTAAATATTAAAGTATTTTTTTGCCAAACTAACCATAGAACACATTTTTTATTTCATCAAATTTAAACTATTAGACAAGTGATGTAATTCGAAAAGGAAAAAGGTAAGTACCTCCAAATTTGTAATATCATCACTTTTCAGCAGAAGGCAATCATTCCCTATTTCCCTTATCAAGCTGAATTCTTTTATATCTGATTTCAAATATTTGACAGTCATGACTCTATTATATATTTTGTATTCAGCGTTCAGACGTATTTTCTGCAGTGGCGGACCCATGTAGGGTTCAGTGGGGTCACTGGACCCCACTCAAAATTCAAAATCACTTAGATTAATTGAAAAATAACCCCAAAAAATGATAAATTTGTAAAGAGGACCCCGCTGTAATTTAAAATTATGTTAAAGGGGACCCCATAATTCCAATTTCAACCCATAAATTTGTTAAAGAGTACTCCATCATACTAATTTCTATCTAGTGTCTAGTGTCGTATTTTTCTGGTGACCCCACTGATGTAATATCCTGGTTCCGCCACTGATTTTCTAGACGTCTAAAATAGAGGTCACTCGGATTTACAAAGCAAAAAAAAATATTAAGTACTTTTGAAATATGCGTTCACGTATAAACGCAATGTCTGAATATGCATCAAGATGTAGCGTTCAGAACGTTGCCTGAACGCAGCATCCAAACGTGAACGCCGATTTGAAATTTTGCACCATACTTAATCATTTTATCGTTTGTCGTTTCAGCGTGAACACATGTATTTAGTCTGAACGCTGAACTCAGAAAAATAAGATCATGGATCTCAAATTTTTGAAATGAGAGTCAAGGATGTCATTTTTATTTTTTTAAATGTCAAACAAAAAAACTCTATCAAGCTAGCCATGTATAATGGCTCGAATTAAGTCAATACCTAAGCTAGGTTTAGTTTAAATGTATCTTCTAGCTTTAGGTGGTATATATTTTGCATATTCTTTATCAGTCCACTCCATGATCAAGTTTAGATTCGGCACATCTAATCTAATATACTCATGGCACGATATGAACGCCACTGTTTATTCCACAGTATCATGAATAGTATTTACACTATTCATGTTATAGTAAAATTACTGTAAATTTTTTTTTATTTTTTTTGCAGAAACTTTTGCCTGTTTTTTTATATTTTTTTATTTAAACGATTTATTATAATTTTATTATTGTAATAAAAAAATTTAAAATTTAATTTTTTCGCGCCAAAGAAAGTGATACCTAATTTATGTTCATAGGAGGACAAAATTCTGCTCTAAGACAAGGAGAAAATGCTAAGTCACCAGAGCTGAAATGACATTGATCCAATCAGTGAATAAATACATATATACATATATTTAACTTTTGATTGCGTAATAACTATAACAAGTGATTTTTATCAAAGAGGCCACGGCCATCCAATCAGTGATTTACCACTTGTATTAGTTATTACGCAATCAAAAGCCAATATATACATATATTTAATAAAAAATAGAAATGAATAAATAACAACAGGACAAAACGGTCAACATTTGGCCGAACCAATAGCCTGCAATTAGAGTTGTGAAAAAATTCGCACGGGCTGACCCGCTCGTGGTCCGACTAGTGTCCGATCCGTGACCGACTCGGCTCGGGATTCCAACCCGCCCCGATCCGTGGAAAAAAAATTGCAGATCTACGGCGGGGCGGAAAGTCTTATTTTCCCGGAAACTCGTCCCAACTCGTGACCCGACACGACCCTTCTAGTGGCAAACTCGTGCCAAACTGCCCCAATTAACCTGTGCGAACTAGTGCCAAGCCCGCCCCAAACCCGCCCGAACCCGTGCCAAACCCGCCAAACCCATGGAATACTCGTGGAATAACCCACTTTGTGTCATTTCACCGGAAATAAAACACATTTGTGTCTATTCCAACTCACTTTCTGTCATTTCCAACTCAAAAAAATTCAAAAAAAAAAAATTGGCAGAAACATTAATTAATTTTTTTTTTAATTTTCAACCCCCTCTATAAGTATTCCTACCCTCTCATTTCCTTCACACCTCAACTATCATCTATCTCTCTCTCAATTCTCAATTCTCCATCTTTGTTTTAATCAAAATTAGTAACGAAACTCTGTCAAAATTTTAATTTATAAGTTCTAAGTTTATAAGCTATAATACATTTAGATTAATTAATTAATTTTAGACATTTAGTATTGTTAATTTATTCGGGGCGGTGTAAAGGATAACCCAAATTGCGTCATCCTTCCGTCCAAATTCGACTATATTCAAAGGTACATTTAAGTTACCTCAACTATCGTATATATATGTATATATATAGAGTTGTGCTATCATGCTTTGCAAAGCGCGACAAAACGTGCGCTTTGCAATTGTGAAACCATTGGATCTTTGATCATCATGTTGGCACAAATCACAAAGCGCGATCCAATAATCCACAATCGCAAAGCGCGGCAAAACCATTTTGCCGCGCTTTGCAAAGTATAGTAGCACAATTATATATATATATATATAGCAATGCTAAAATAATATGCATAAGACACCCTCCTTTTGTCCTATGCATACATATAGCTCAATAAATTGAGATTTAAGTTGCTTAGTAAATTCTTCATATCAAAATATTGTAGGAAATCAAATTTCGTGATTTTTAAAGCTTTCTTGCTATTTTTTTAATATTTTTTCAAAACAGACCAGATTTAATACTACAAAAGTGCCATTTCTGAGCTGCTTTAAAAATATTTAAAAAATAGCAAGAAAGCTCTAAAAATCATAAAATTGTATTTCCTATAAGATTTTGATATGAATAATTTATTGAGCAACTTAAATATCAATTTATTGAGCAAATTAAATATACTTAGCAACATAGTACGAAATGGGGTGTACAATGCAT
>CAXKVX010000464.1:0-115675 GCA_964058865.1 Eleocharis quinqueflora | reverse complement strand
ATAAGAAACTTCTCGTTCTTTGTATTGACATCAATTTGATTTTTTACAGCTCCTACAAGTCGATCCAGCTCTCAATAAATTCAAATCATACAAAAACAGTCTCAAGGTAGCATCAAAATTAGGGAATGCACTCACAGCTCTCGCCCTTGCTGGTTCGTCATCTTCATTCTCCTTTCTTTGGTTTCTGCTTTTTCTTATTTATAACTATTTCATGTGACTCGAAATGGAACCCATAGGAATGATTGTGTATTGTAAATCACATTTTTAGGAGTGATTTTAACTTAGCTTCCGTGTCCAGATATAATATCAAACACATCTCCAGAGTTTCTGTGTGTTCCGTATTGCTCACTATCAGTATGAGCACTCCTGATATAAGTTTTACATGTTGAAATTTCAATTGTTAGCTAAATGAAATGTATCCATGCCCATTTTTTTCTTTTTTTCCTGATACTATTATATTATAGACATAACTCTACATTATCTGTGGTTTATTAGTATTTGATATATTAATGGGCTCTTCTTTTTAAAATTTTGTAGTTGAAAATTGAAATAACATCTTTTTCTTAGGTTCATTTTCATACAATTCGGTTACCCTGAGGTTAAATGGCAACCAATTCCCAAACTTGTATCCCAACAGCAACATTCTGTTTCTTTCTTTTTTTATTTTCTTTTCCGTTACCTTTTTTTTCTTTGACTTCAACTCCTTGGCCAGAATTTGTGATTAATTCCCAATTAAGATCCAAGGTATTCAATAAAAAAAAAATCAAACTGGCATCTAACTATACCATGTACAAATTATTGTAGCCTTGATAATGGATATGCTTTATAATATCTTTTGCTTTTGTCGGGTCTCAATGGAGCATTACATATAACAATATAGACCAGGGATGGAGATAGGGGGAGGCCGGGCGGCCTAGCACCCCCTATATTTTAGAAATATTCACTTATATACTGCAACAGTGAAGAATAATTTAGAAATTGAGGGCCTAACACTCCCCAATCTGAAGGCTAACTGACGCTCTCCAATTTCAGAAATTGAGTGGTGGGAAATAATATTGTGTAGGACAAGAGTCCAGTAAACATTTGATCATTCGCAACAAATTGTTGCATTCTTCTATTACGTGTCTCAATATAATATTTATTTGCCTCTATAGTATAGTATCATTGTTTACTCATAAGTAGTATTTAAGAGCAAAGTAGATCACATGGTGATCCATTATACACCTTTTTTTCATGTGAAAAGAAAGAACATTTTAATTTTCACAAATACTTGGATGTGATTTGTATGAAAAAGCATAAAATTGTATAAATTTCAGATTTTTTATGAAAACACGTGTGAAAAATCTAATGTGTTGCTTTTAATACGTTTAGGAGGAAAATTCTGGTATTAACAATTCATTAGTTTAATTTTGTCGAATGAGGCATTAAGGTGTGTCAAAGTAGTCGTCAAATGATCTCAATTTACCAAGTGATTAAGAAAACCATTTGATTTAGAGTATAAAAATCACGATATATCATATACAAGATGACCCTTTATAATTTAAATATAAAAGCTAATCAACTTTGAAAATTCTTTAAATTTCATATCATTTTTTAGAATAAAACATTAGTAAATGTGCATCTAACGAAGTAAATCAATATCTACATTTAGCGATTCACTTTAAACATATGAAATTGTTGAGTATTGTACAACAATCAATGTTGTTATATAGTTGTCTATGCAAAATCAGCTTCACAATAAACATATAAAATTGATGAGATAGAGTAAGATTACGGATCGTCAAGTTCCGGCAACTTACCACTCATGGGTCAAATTGGGTAAAGATGAGGTCAGACTTTAAATCGAGCATCGTCAAATTTTTTTCGAGTGTTGGAGTCAGATCGGATCAAGTACAGAATTCCGCACCCCCATACTAAAATCCTGGCTCCGTTTCTAATATTGACAAAATATTAAAAAGAAATATAAATAAATGCAATTTAAAAGTGTTGCATTATTATAATAACAAGAATACAAGATACTGTTATGTAATGATGAAAAACATTAAGAGCATAGGGTTCAGTCTGTTGTCACTTGTGTTGTTGGCCTTTTCTAAACCGAACTACAGTTTTGAACTTTCAGCCTTTCTCTATTACATATTTTAGTTTGTTTTTTTCCCTGCAGTGCAAACTTTGCCCAATATTCTAATTTTTCAGTTACTCCTCTTTCAGGTTGCAGCTACCAGTTAACTGTCAGGGCGATGACAAGAAACTGATGGGGATGTATGAATCTAATATACTGGCTCGGTTCAAAGAATAAATTTATTGGCAAATTCCTTTGGGCCTTTTTTTTCATTTTCTGTACGCGGTTGAAAAGCTTTGTTTGTTTGTTTCCTGTATGGGAGAGACCCTTGTTTGGGATTTGTTTTTACAGTTGTGTTGCCGGGTTATGCTGGTACGAAGAAATGCCACTAGGTTTTGAATTTCATAATAAAAACTATCTCATTTGCTATTTTGTTTTATCTTTACATATATTATATATGTTCCCATTTTTTTATTGCTGAGGCTGCTCTGGTTATTCCACTGGAATCAGCTCTTGTCTACTGAGGCATTTTTAGTTTCTGCTTAACAAAGTCCATTGATTTACCATCAGGCCTATAAATACTACTGGTGCTAACTGGATTTATTTTTATTCCACAAGGATTGTTAATGCTTGTGTTAAGCGGCGTTCGTCTAGAGTGGCTGTGCTGCAAAGGGAACAAGGAAGATGGAGGGTCGTAGGAGAAACCCTTACAGTCCATACAACAACGACAAAGCCTTGGAGTAAGGCCTAAACAAGTTAGAGTAAGTTAGAAGTGAAATTCATAGAAGTGATGGAAAAATATAAATAATAATAATAATAATACTAAGAATAATTAGTAGTAATAACAGTAATAATAATTATGCTATGAATTCTAAGAGTAAACATTGGCGTACGTTTTAATTGTGACAAAAGCTGTATAATTTTATCAATATCAATTCTAACATGGATCATGATTTTGATACGTAAATTGTTAATTTTTCATGCATTTCTATATGACGTGAACTCTTTAGAGACGTTACATGTCTTTAAGTCTCTTTTTACTGCTTCGTTCCATGTCTTAGTCAACCTTTTATCTTTTCTTGTGCTTTCGACGCGACTCAAAATTCCACTACGTACCTTTGCTTCATAAGGTCTTTGTTGCACATATACATATCATCTCAAACGATGTTGAACAAGTTTCTCTTTAATCAATGCAACTCTGACATTGTCACACATATCATTATTTCTAATGTGATCACTTCTTGTATGATCACATATTCACCGCAACATACGCATCTCTTTCACACTCATCTTCTGGATGTGTTGTACTTTAGTAGCCCATCATTTTGCATCGTACAACGTTGCAGGTTTAATCGTCATTCTATAGAACTTATCTTCAAGTTTTTGTGAAAATTTTTTGTCACATAAAATATCATATGCTTGTCGTCATTTTTCCTAACATGTTCTTATTCTATGGCTCACACCTTCATCAATCTCTCACCATTCTGTAACATTGATCCCAAATATCGAAATGTGTCATTTTCGTGCACCACTTGCCCATCTAAACTAACATCTCCATCTTCTGATCGAACACCGCTGAAATCGCACTTCATGTACTCGTTGTTAGTCATACTATGTCAAAAATCTTTTGATTCCAAGATTTGTCTCCACAACTCAGTTTTCTATCAACGCCTACCTTACTTTCATGAATCAGAACTATATCGTCAGCAAAGAGCATGCACTAAAGATTTTCTTCTTCTATGTCATTTGTGATCTCGTCTATTATTAAGAAAAAGATGTAAGGACTCATAGCTGAACCTTGATGTATTTTTTTCTTAATTGGAAAGTCACTGATTTCATAATCACATGCTCTGACACTAGTCACGACATTATCGTATATATTTTTTATAAGGGTAACGTATTTTGTTAGAACTTTCTTCTTTTCAAGTGCCCACCACATGACCTTTATCGGTACCTTATCATACATTTTCTTCAAGTCGGTGAGCATCATGTGTAGATCCTTCTTTTTCTCTCTATATTTCTCCATAAGTTTGTCAACAAAATCGCCTTTGTAGTTGACTTGTCAGGCATAAAAATCACATTGGTTTTTCATAACGCTTGTTATATTTCTTAACTGATGCTCAATCACTCTCTCACAGAGCTTCATTGTATGACTCATAAGCTTGATTCCTCGATACTTAGTACAACTTTGAATATTTCCTTTATTTTGAAGATATTATTAATATATTTCTACTCTCCTCATTGAGCATCTTGTTTGACCGAAAAAAATATTGTTGAATAGCTTGTGAGTCATATTATCCCTACGTCTTCAAGTCACTCTAAACCTCAATCGAGACACTATCAGATTCTAACACATTGCCTACTTTCATTCTTTTTAAAGTCTCATTTACCTCTGACTCTAGAATTCTTCGAACAAATTGCCTATTCGTGTCATCAAATGATTCATCTAACTCAATCATATTATTTTCATTCTCTATGTTGAACAATTTGTCGAAATATTCTCTTCATGTGCTCTTGATCTCGTCGTCTTTCACCAAAAGCATATCAGTCACATCCTTGATGCATTTCTTGACTGAAGTCCCTCGTCTTTCTAACTCGAAGTTTGACAATCTTATATATGACATTTTTGCCTTCTATCATAAGTTACTTGTGATATAAATTTTCATAAGTCCGACCTCTTATTTCACTCACAGTTTTTTACTTTTTTGCATTTTTTTATTGTTTTGTACCTGTACGTTATTCGCAAAAGACATTTTAAAAGTACTAAATGCTGGAGCTACTACACACCCTTGAATATATATAAAAATAATAATACCTAACGTTTGTGAATTTGCGCATAAATCTAAATCTTAATTCATAAAATAATATTTTACCAAGTACTCCGCATAACAATTAACACAGACGAACAGACCAAGGACCTGTCTGGGCAGTCTGCACCTGGAGTTGAGACAAGCGTACTATCTGAGCGAAATATTATATGGATAAAGCCCAGTCATCACAGCAATTATAACACATTTTAAGAAACAAATATTGGATTCCAAGTTTTACAATTCAAAAAAGTGAGAACCTAATAAGTGTCAGATCTGTCAAAAAGTTGCACACACTAAACAAATTTACATTCCTTTTACATACAAACTACTTGCAAAAGAATCATGACACTCAAGCAACCAGAAAGGAAAGAAAGAAAAAGAAAAAAATTGAAATATAATAAAATGAAAAAGAAGACGGACATATGTTAACTAAGAGTTCTAAGAGAAATAGCCAAAAGGCCCAGTGAACATTCGTATCTATATACTGCTTCAATACTACCAACAAATTTGAGGGCAACAAAAAATACACCACAATTAAAACCTCTACGTCTCTTAGATAGGCCTCCTAAGCATCCCTTGGTATCTCTCTACCAGGCACATTGACCTTCAACAATGTTGTGTACCTACCAAATACAAAGTCAACTTCTTGAGACAATTGATTTTCTCCATAGATTATATTGTGAAATCCCATACGAGAGCCTAATTCATCCATAAACTCTACAAGTATAAATATAAGCGAAGAAAACAGAAAGATCTGTTGTCTAGACCAAGACCAATGACTGATTTATACAGTCCTTCTATCCATATCCAAGAATCCAGTCCTGGTAGGTGATGTTGGTACATGCCCCAAAGACCTTTCAAGGATTCAAATGAAAGTTTGAACTTTTAAGGGTCCGAATGCAAACTGTGACCAAACAGTTTCCACTTGACCATAACAACAACAACAACAACAAAGCCTTTTGTCCCAAACAAGTTGGAGTAGGCTAGAAATGAAGCCCAAATTGGATTTCATTTCCATAAGATTGGCAGAATTTTTACGTCGGCTCGTCGAGCCTATCACAACCTAGGGGAGGATGCAAAGGTACCCAGGGGCAAGTGGCCCCCTGGAAAAAAATTTCGCAAAAAAATTTAGTGTATTCAGTACGATTTGTCAAAAAAATTTGCAAAATAATCATGTATATTTAAAAATTTGTGTTATTTTGCCCCCTGGAAAAAAATTATAAAAATTATAGATCTTGCCCCCCCGACGGAAATTCTAGATCCGCCCCATCCGCCCCTGTCACAACCCTCCTTTTTCCGGACTTGAGACCGGCTATGTAAAACATAGGCGGAGTTAGTTTCCACTTGACTGCATTGGTATGAAATGAGAAGCGCATGAAACTTACTCTTTTGAACTAAACAAATACTCGTGCTCTGTCATGTATGCACGTAAGGCCTGAAATTTGCAAAAGTGATAGGGTATGATAAGAAATATAGATCCAGGTCTAGAAACATCTTTTATACAAAATACAATCAATGGAAGAAGTAGAAGATGCCTCAAATGGAAGATTTAGAAGTTCGTAGTATGTGCGAACACGCTCAAGTCTTTGTTGGATTGCTTCACTGTCCAGTGATGGTATGGCAGCAAGTGCCTGTACAACAAAATATATAAAAAAAGTGTGAACCAAAAATATATTATAGGTGCTATCAGACCCGAATATGCTGTTTTAAATGAACAAATGCCCTCCCCACCCCCTCAAAAAAAAATTGAACTTGTAAGTCTGCAATAATTACTGCCATGACCATAAATTTCACTTGAAACTCAAATCAACATTTCAAAAACAAATGCACAGTACATAGATGTTTGGTTTTCAAATACAATTTTGTACAATAAAATTGGTTTAATAACTGAGAAATTATTAACATAAATAGATTTTAGATTGCAAAAATGAAAACAGAGAACAATGTAAAAGCATCTATTTGAAGCTGACAAAGAAAAATAAGACGTATTAACAAAAACATTAAAAATGCATTCAGAATGTAATATACCTGTTCCAGTGCAATAGAGTTTCTGCATATTTGTTGCACTCCTAGAAGGTTGATTGATCTAATATCAGCAAGTGCCTATCCGAGCAACCATGTTAGTTGTCATGTATGTATATGATACAAAAATAATGGATAAAATTATTCAGATATATAAATAATTCAAGATCATATTTTTACTTGGGAGTCGAGACTACAAATGAACCAGGGCTTTGGTTGAAGGCCTTGAGGCTCTATTTTGCCCAATAGCATATAATGTAACAGCTAAATACCATACCAGCTATGCTGGTACATATGTTTCTGTTTGTCGGAAGCTTGAGAAAGACAGACTATTGATTCAAACCTTGATTGACGTGTTAGCAGCTACACTAGAAATACCACCAAATATGTAGCTCCTCTTTAACTCGGAAATAAATGGGGCCATTTCCTCATCCCGACATGTAATCTGTGCATAGAAAAACACCCACTTATCTCACAGATCACAACTAACAGCAACTTGATGCGAATGAAATCTTCTTAATGTAATTAGAATAACTAAAAAAGTTCAATCAAACTGGAGACAGTTGTGTACCAAAGATGTGAGTGAAATGATAAAGTCATCCGGCTCATCAGCATCTTGATCTTCTAGATACTCTCTTTTTGTCATTTCCTGTTAAGACCAATATCAAGCTAATTATTATATTACAACTTTTGAATTTGATACATATTCCATACATTTGTAGGATCCATGCAATCTTCTATTTTTTGATAGAAGGACTCCTGTTAACCCCAGCATTTAGGATCCTTGCAATCTAACAGAACAAAAGGACAACAAAAATGAAAAGAAAAGTGGGGGTTATGAAACCTGCATGTGGAAAATAGTCACCAACTGCATCTCGAGACGAAGGACCTTGAGGCAATCAATTGATAGTTTTCTATACTCGCTGGAAAGAGTCACGAGACTTTTTGGAATTGCACTTGACGACCTTGTATGGTGATGATGGTTGTGTGATTTGTCATCTAAACTGGTTGGCCTAATAAAGGACTCTCCGAGCCTGAATATATTAACGAATAAGCAATGACACAAGTATTCAAGAAGTAAAAGCTCATCATGCCCAGCAATTGTTATAATTACTTTTTTTACATGGCAAGTCCTACGAGAGCTCCACTAAAACTTCCTGAATGTCAACAAATACTTGGAAAAATAAGATGAAAAGAGCTACTTTGCTACCTTTCAATGGAATCTGCCAAGTATTCCAAGGAATCACTCAGAGAGGCTAAAAGTATCAATTTCTGATCATCCTGAATTAAATTATCCTGCAGAATATATTGTTAGCAGAAAGATGAGTTGCTAGTTAGTACTCAAACAACATATTGTTTCCTTCGTTTATCTATGTGATACCAGTAGCTGATTTTTCACAAAGGGTACACAATACATGGAATATTGGAATGTCAATACATTACTCAGAGAGGTTACTAATAAAGCAATGATTTTTTCTTTCTTTTCTATAGTGTTTTCTTCACGTAAGCAAGCAGATCACCAAACGATTCACCTGCTTGATGGGGCGGAGACTCCACAAAAGATCGCTAATCTGCATCTCAATCTCTAATGTCTCGGCATTTAGCACATGGTTCCCAAGATTTTGTTCATCAGAAGTATTATCCAACAAAGCACTAGCAGGATCAAGGCGGATCAAGTTCTCCATGTCATTCCTCCCTAGGAGCATGTAACTCTGTCTCTCCAGTACAACCTGTGGTTTTCATTAAATTAGGTGCAGCATATTCTCAAGCTCAGCGATGGGATTCATCAAAAGGTGAAGTAATCAGTTATTTAGATAAAACTAAATCAAAGTATGCAATGAAGTGTTATACCTCCATGTATGATGTTCGACACCTTTCATAGGTACGTTCTAGGAAAGTGCGCACATATTCCACGAGCTCACTAGCATATTTCGGCATAAGCTGAGCCCAGCCAAGAGCCTAGTAGTTTTACAAATAAACAAACATATCATCATCAACAATGACAACTAGAAAAACTTAAGGTGATCACTAAAAGCTATAAAAATGATGTTTGTCACCTCTTTTGCCAGAACATCAACTGCCAAGAGTCCTTGTAGAACAGGCCGTCCCTTCTCAACTAGGGGGCTATATACAGAAGTTGCCTGTACACGTGGTCTAAAAGCTGCTGGCGCTGCAAAAGGAAATAAATTACAACAACAATAACAACAACAACAACAACAACAACAACAACAACAACGTCTTTAGTCCCAAACAAAACAAATTGGATAGGCTAAAAATGAATCCCAATCGGAATAATGGAAAATCAATATAAATAATAATAATATAATAAAGAGCAAGGCTATTGTACTTAGCAAAGCGCTGCTTTGTGATTTCGAGTCATTAAATTTCTTGTCAAAAATATTTTTATAATAAATGATCCAAAATCTAATGACTCAAAATAACAAAGCATGTACTTTGTAAAGTACAATAGTCTTACACTATAATAAATAGTAAAATAGTAATAAAATTACTAGTAATAACAATAATGATAATAATAATAATAATAATAATAAAAATAACAATAATAATAATAAACTATTTTGTAAATCATAAGTTTAGACTAGCGTCATATGTCTCTAATGCTGAACTAAAGTCGTACAACTATACCACTACCAAAATTTTAGTCATGTCATGGTTCTGATATGTGGATAACTAACTTCCATGCATTCTTATTTGATGCCAACTATTTGGATTCCATGCCTTTAAGTCTCTTTTTACGTCGACCTCTATCTCTTCTCGTGTTTTTGACGCAATTTAAAACTCCACTACGTACCGGTGCATAAGAAGGCCTTCATTGGACATGCCCATACCATCTCAAATGATATGGAACAAGTTTCTCTTCAATCGGTGCAGCTCAACCTTGTCACGTATATCAACATTTCTAATGTGATCCCTTCTTGTATGCCCACATATCTACCGTAACACACACATCTCTGTCACACTCATCTTTTATGTGTCACCCTTCAGTAGCCCAACATTATGCTCATACAACATTGCAGGTCTGATCGCCATCCTATAGAACTTACCTTTCAACTTTTGTGAAGCTTTTTTGTCGCATAAGATGCCAGATACTTGTCACCATTTTATCCAACCCCTCTTATTTTATGGCTAACATCTCCGTCAATCTCGTCATCACTCAACAGCATCGATCTCAAATATCGAAATGTGTTTTTTTTAGGCACTACTTGTCCATCTAGACTGACATCTCCATCTCTGATCGAATGTCGTTGAACTCGCACTTGTCAATTCTAGTCTTCATCCACAACTCCAATTTTCTATCAACCCCTACCTTACTTTCGTTAATTAAAATCACATCGTCCGCAAAGAACATGACCAAGGGATATCTCATTGTATGTCTTTCGTGATCTCATCAATCACTAAGGCAAAAATGTAAGGGCTCAAGGCTGACCATTGATGTAATACTATCATAATGGAAAAGTCATAAGTCTCGCTTGCACATGCTCTGACACTTAGTCACAACGTTACCATACATATCCTTGATAAGGTTGACGTATTTTTTTGGAAATTCTTCTTTCCAATAGCGCACCACATGACCATGTACATATCCTTCTTTTGCTCTTTGTATCTCTCCATAAGTTGCCTTGTCAAGAAAATAGCCTCCATAATCGATCGTCCGGACAACCAAATTATTTTTTCGTAACGCATGTCATCTTTCTTAGACGATGCTCAATCACTTTCCCTCGAAGCTCCATAATATGGTTCATAAGCTTAATTCATTTGTAATTAGTACAACTTTAAAACTAGAACTCCAACGACCAACTTGACTAGAATAATCTGATCTCCTTTGTCTCCTAGCATCAACAACTAGATTTTTGAGGCTCTAGTGACGCCTACTCCATTCTAACTTTGTTTTGTTCCTTTGTACCATAGCTTAGAACCAGTATTCTTCACCTCCTCCTTCTGACCCGTCCATTTAATCTCTTGAATTCATAGAATATTTGCACGTATCAACTAACTCTCGTAGCTTACTCGTTAAAGATCCTACATTCCAACTATCCAGACAAATCTTATTCTCCTCGATAGCTTCCTTAACCCTCACACTCGTCGAGTAAAGTGCGCAGACTCTTGCTCATTTGTCACTACACTTGGGCACCGATGTAGCGCATCACCAAAGGGGGTGACGACCCGGCCTTTGCGCATTTAACACCATACCCGGATTCCGATATGGCGCGTCGCTAAGAGGGTTACACCCCAACGAAAGGCTATTGGATTTTATTTTCGTGGGAATGGCTACAATTTTACGTTGGCTCGCCAAGTCTATCACAACCTCGTCCTTTCCGGGTGTAGGACCGGCTATGTTGACAACAAATATTTTTCTAGTTTAAAAAATTTGTCAGATTCTCATATAAGATTGTCAGGTAACAGTACTGTGTAACTCGTGGTGAGAGTTTTGATATTATCTTGCTCATGATTCTGCATTTTGTCCATTGACAACTAAGACTTGTTTAATTTCAGGTCATGTATGTACTAGTTTAGATGTAAGTTTAAAACTCACTAGATATAGCTTGTTGGACACATTTTCTGTAGTCCACGAAAATTGCTGGCAAGAAGTGATCCTTGAGAAAGTTCTCCAAGAAGGCCAACAAACCATCATTTCTACACACATTCAACTTTCTAGATTAAAAAATGCACCATCATTCTAATATTCTAATATTAGTAAAGGAAATTACAGTGGCATTACCCAATTTGTGAATACTTCTCTGGAAGCAATAACCTAATCTTATCTGTAAACTGAAAAGAAAAGTGCAAACATGCAAAATAAGTCCACTTGGCATTCTTGCAAGGTACAAGTCCAAACCTTACATATAGAAAATGAGTAATAAAAAAATAACCTCCAGAACAGGACGATAAACTGAAGCTGCTAAATAGATCCCTAGATCAGGAAGTACAGAAGCAGTTCCATAGCCTTCTTGATGCGTATTTGCGCCTCTTTTCCATCCTTGTGCTGTTAAATTAGAAAAATAAAAGAAATTGCAGGGTTAACCAATCTAATCTTGAGAAGAAAGATTTAGAGTAGTGAATTGCAGAGTATATTCATTGTCTTGCCTTCATTTTGAACAGAAAGAGATGCATCTGTAATGCGGAAAGCAAAAGAAAAGCCTTCAGATCCATCTCTGTTTAAGAAGACAGTTAAAAATTGTCAATAAAACGATCAAGAAACTAGCAAAAGAAAAGCATATGCCATAGCAGTATTAAGAGCCATTTTTCTAGGACATTATTTCCAAAAGCTTTCCTCCGATTGGCATGCTCAAAACTACAATTGTACCTGGTCCATACAATACAGTAACACACAACAAATGCAACTTGCCTCTTCTCCTTTACAGGGGTTTTATTCGCAAGTCTAGCTGTTTGAACAGCTGCATCAGCAGTTGCAGCTTCTGGAGTTGCACGTAGAATTTCACATATTAGCTGCTGACATTCACTCTACCTCCAAAAAAGGCATAAATAAATTTGTAACATAAAAAACAACCATCCAAACTTTTCTTGAACCTTTTGATAATTAACTCTAATAAACCAATTCAATAAAATCAAGCCAAACAAATTCTATGTCAATTAGCAAACAAATATAGAACAAATTATCAGAGCTTCTCCAAGTTATAAAATCATGGACAACTATCAATCAATTTTTTTTTCATTTAACCAGTCAATCCTTTAAGTTAATTTGAAAGAGCAATTTTTGTTTTTTGTCCAGCCTAAATCCCTGGAGAAAGGGTCTTTGCTACCTAGAAGAAAAATGTTAGGTGGCAGCTGCTATGCTAAATAATTGGAAGCTAAATCCTTTAATATCTCATAACATTCAAATAAATTATTCAGGTGTTCAGTCTATCAAAAGTTTTAACACATTTAAACCATATAGTACCTGTACTACAGAGAGAGAGAAAGTGACACTGTAGCCGCCAGTAACTTGAGATGATTCAGAATCAGGATTCCACATTTCAGCAGCTGCAGCTGCTGCCTTCAGTGTATTTGTGCCGTCTCCGTTTGCTAAACATTTAGTTTCCAATAGCTCCCCAACAATGATGTGATTCTCTGTTAGTAAATTTTGTCAGATAAAACTTTGTTCTACATAACTTCTTTTCCTATGTAGAACCAATAATTCTATCTACACTATCTGAAAATATATTTCTGATGATAACTCACCTAAAATATGAATTATGGAATCGAGCACTGAGGCGAGAAGCTCACTGGCAGCATGCTGGGCCTGCCCAGATGGGGTCATCAATGGAGATATAGGGCTCACGATCTGTTGTGTTCCATTCAGGGAGGACCCATTCTTATCTTTGTGCTTCAGTATCTTATAGCCTTCTAAAAACCCTTTAGAAGAACCCAAGTTAGGTTTGGCTCCTTGGGTTAGGCGAGCTTTAGTTGCACGCTCAGAATAAACTTTTATTTCTGCGGTGATTACATCATGTATAGTAGGTCGCAACCGTTGGCTGTTTGAAGGATAAAAAAGGAAAAAAGTTTAGATATTATTGATACTAAAAAAAATTGAAGGTCAGCTAGAATTTCCGATTTCAAACTTGTTGGAAGTAATCACTATTAGAAGTCTAAAGTGCTATATTCTCGAAGACTGATCAACGACATGTGGAGAAGATTTATGCAGAAAAATTCGGCAGACCGAAAGATTTGCTATAAATGGAATTAATATGTAGCCCTGGAGTCATGTGGTAAGAACAGCATACCATATTATAGCTCCAGCAGCTGCAACTTTACCAAGCATGCACAAGCACTCAACCAAAGTTCGTAAATATTTCACAGCCAGGGAATCCTCACTCTTTCCAATCATTTCCTGAGAAGCAATTCATGAAATGTATTGTCAACATTGATGTAAAAAAAAAAGTACTTCTAAACACTAAATCTGTCACATATTTGCTCTACTTTTTCAAAAAAAAAGAGAGAGAAGGAATAATTAAATAACAAGAAATTCATCTGGTATAGCAGAGGAAAGCCATGGAAGAACATCCCGTAAACTACTTTTTGAATCCTTGGTTAGTCCATCAGCAGCACTGCTTTCTTCGCCATGACCATCAATTGAAGAACTAATATAAGGAAAAGAGATGGATAAAACTGTCTTAGAATTATGAAATTGGAATAATATTCACCACCAAAAGGACTATACTAGCATATACCATCAAGTATTTCCAAGAACAGATACAGGCTTAAGAAAACCATCATATTTTTTTTCTTAACTAATGAGATGTCCACGCTATGCGGTGGGATAGACAAAATTGGATCGTCTTTTTAAAATGATTGCCAAAAAGACATTATAGAGTATTATCTCTCTCTGCCAATCGATGTGATTGTTATCAATTCTTTTGGTCTTGCCTGATCTGCACAAGGTCAATAAGGATTTGGTTAATTATTTTCCATTCTTGGGCTGATGAGGATGGAAGATGGAAATTTGAAGCATAAAGAATCAATGATTGTGATTTATACAAACAGCTAATCCAAGGGTCCATATTAAATCTGGACCAACATAGAGGTTTCAAGCGTAAAACTTCAATCTCCTTTTACTAGGAGTAAGGATAAGGATATAACAGCCCAGTGGGCAAATATACATTACATGAACAAAAGAGTAAAATAACAAACTCAATAACCCACTTGGTACACTAACTGACTTGGTAGTATATTTTGTGGCCTCAGTTTAGCACTACCCACTACCCCTGCCTAGAATCTGAATTAAACATCAAAAGGCCACAGCAAAACAAAAAAGATGAAACTGAAGAAAACATAATCAGGTTGGTGCAAGGCAAATAATGGCCCCACAACAACCTTTTACCAGGTACAATCTTCACATGGAATAAACAATTATTTTATATGTTTTTAATAGATATGGGATACAAACATACCCTGTATCTATAGAGCTAAGGAGAGAAGATCCGGCACCAAAGGTATTTTCACCTTTCATTGATCGAGTTCTCCTTGAATGGAACTGGCCATTGCTACTTACAACACCTCCCATAGCAGTCATTGGCATGACATCATCATCTAGCATGTTCAGGGTTGACGAACTGCATAGTGTACACAATGATAATTTCAATACTTAATACAAAATAATCAATAAGGTGGACTAGAGAAGAGAAACAGCACCAAAGAAGTTACCTGTATGCCCCCTTGTTGTAGAGATGACTGTGTAGCTCCTCCAATATTTTATAGAAAAGTACACCACGCAGCTTCGTCAATTCTGATCGTACATCTTGAAGAGCACCTACCTTCATAAAATAAAAGTATAAATCTGTAAGTTAGTTTATAAGCATGCTTAAATATTGACCTGATATAGAGCTACTAAATACCAACCACTTGGAGGCCTTCTCTCTCAAGCATTAGCATTGACTGGACATGCAATTGAACTGCAGCATATAGTTGTTTATCTGCAATTAGTTTCTCTATACGAGAAGGAACCTATTAAAATTAGCAAAAGAAGGTTAATATAGTCCATGACTGTAACTTGCATAATATAAACAGACTAACTTGTTGCATATGAAGTACCTACCTTGGCAACACCTTCTACCTGATCGAGCAAAGAAAGAATATGTCTAAGGGTAAGGGACCTGTACCACAGCTGATGCAACTGTTTATTCCTAGAGCCAAGCAATTTCCTTGCCTCCGCCATGTCAACCTTCAATGTTGAAATACTTTCGGCCGATTCACTGAATAAACGTAGAATCTGCATAGAATGAGGATAACCGAAACATAAATTTACCATTTCTCAGTAATTCAGCACAAAAAAGAGCATTTTTTTACATGTGAAGAGGGGAGAGCTGACCTGTGAATAGTTTTGAATAGCTTTGTTGAAGCCATGATGATAGGCATGCACAACTTCATCGACCACGTCTTCTATTAAATCGCTTTGTTCTTTCAAGAACTGAACTTCTCCTTCGCGGTCTCTGGATGTCAGAATGTGTACAACATGGGGCAATGAATCAAAGCGTGCTGCTGCCCAGCTCTCGTCTATTCTAGAAAGTCCTTCCCTTAGGTACTGTGTTAAAACAAAAGGACATTTTACAAAATTCCCAATGAAATATTACTTCTGCTGAAGTAGTACTATGGAGGTTTATTACAAAAAACACGGTATGCAGTTGACGGTTGCAAGTAACTAGAAGACATATATAACACTTGAAAGCTAGTACAATAGGCGATGAGGTGAAATTTATCAACATTTAAGCACTAAATTTATAAGACCTCAAGCTTCATCGTCTGTCAGTCATACATGTAGATCACCAATTCCAGCATGATTCATGAATTGAAATTGGAAATGGATTTGCATGCACTCCCACTATGGATTTCTTGCACAAATTTTAAACCTCCATAGCATTGTACATTTAATTAAGCTCGTTTTTAACATCCGAAATACTAGAGCAACAAATATAATGAAAGACCAGATACTCACCGATTTATCAGCGGGGATTGGAAGCCCGTCGAAGATCCCTCTATTCCTTCCCGAGCTCATTGTCTCAGCTCAAATCCAAAGCAACATAATAGGGTCAGAGACGCAGAAGCAGCTCCACAGATAACTATGAATACAATTCGATCCCTTCCGGAGATCTAACACAGCTGATACAGTGTATACTTTACCTCGGGGTCTATGCAGGAATGAGCAAACTCATATAGATCTGTTTATTCCTCTTTTTTTTTTTGAGGAACTGTAACGATCTCAAAGGAGATCTATCTAACAAGAGAAGGTGGTGATGAGAAATGTACGAATGAAGAGAAGGCGAAGATGTGAGCGGAGGCAGAAGCGGAGAGGTGTTTCACGGTGCCGGAATCGCTCAGTCGCAGAAGCTGCGATCACGATTGGAGAGAAGGAAGAGGGATGTGATGTGGCCTGTGGGGTAGGAGAGAAAATGAGAGGTCTGGTGTTTAACGGTCCTGATTTCATCTGACGAGACGACAGGCTGAATTCACACCTGCATTTCTCACTGGTGCTAGCAGCAGCGACTAAATTGTCCGCACAGTAAATTTGCTATATTATAACAGTACTAATAATCGTGCCCGTGCACAGCAACGGGACATATTATATAGTGATTTTTTTTTAATGTATGAAATAATTTTCAAAGAAAAAAGAGAAAAAAATAAAAAAGAACTAAACTATTGAACAATATTCATATTTTTTTGTAAATGAATTCATATGGATTATTACATCTAACATTGTTGCAATGACCTAACAAATGGAAATGTCGCTAAGTAAAAAACTCAGAGATAAATTTATTTAAAAACTACATGCAACGAACAAGAGAAAAACATTGCTCCAATTCAATTACAACTAATGCATTTGCTGCAAGTCAACTGGCTTTCCCCCACGAACAAAACTTTTTGATAATCAATACACATTGCAAGAGAAAAATATACTGAGAATTATCACATTAACACCACGTCATTGCGCCATTAGCAAGAACAGAACTTCTGATTGAGCATAATTTTGCAGCTAAGCCTAGTGATAATTGCAGCTAAGCCTATTGATAATTCAATTTTCCAAAATAACCCTTAATGAGAATTATGACTATTTTAAGACTCACTAACACAATGCATACTGGATTTTAAAAAATAAAATTTCAGGAACAAAAGAGAGATCCATTGGTATCATACTATCATGGCAAATGCCTCCACCATTCTCAATCTTATGAACTACCGGTGCTTTTGAAGACAGTTCTTAAAGTGCCAGCAAAAAGATTATTAAAACAGGATTAGAGACAAATCTCATCAATAAATGAAATAAATTTCATGAACTTTTGCTTTTAATATCTAGACCATTAACCATATGATGTCAAAAGAAACGTCCACACAATAATTCTAATAAAGTAATTGAAAATATAAAAAGCTCCACACAAAAATATAAAGAAGAATCACAGATTCAATAAAAATAGACAGATCATATCTACATATATACAATTTATACTTTTGTAGGAATCTGAGTCTCAGCTCTCCCCACTCTGGTACCAGGAAACAATTCTGAAGTTTTGCTTTTCAATCAAGCAGTGACTAAGGGTAGTTTGGTCACTCATGTCTACGTAATGTGTAACTGTCTCATCATGCATACATGAGCCTTCATTTCTGATTCAAAATTTTATCTGAACTCTTGAAATGAGATATTTTACTTTGCTCCTCTCACCACCTTTGGGAAAATACCTGTATAACCTTTTTCAATCACATAGTTTGATAAAATGTATTATCAGCATGAGAATTGATAGAAAAAAATTAGAATTTACATGTTCTACAAAAAGACTTCCTTTCAGCTAGATTTCTAAGCAAAGGCTTCAACCACTAAATCCAGCACATGAAGCAAACTTGTTCCCTGTAATGAAAATAAAATTATAACAAAATGAAAATGAGGAAACTGAAAAAATAGAAATGTAGTAATATAACCGAGCACTTTTTAAACCTATCAGGTACACTTGTATGCTAATTACGGGACAATAAACATGAGTTGTTTTGTAAAAGTAATTAAGGATGAATTGAATCAATACCAGTCCTTGTACTGCTTGAATAGGACAATTTCAAACTATCAGATTAAGAATTACTTTGTCATAGATAAACTACATTACACCAAACTAACATAAGAAAGCCTAAAAAAGGAAATAAAAAATAGATGGTGAAGAGCTTTTAAGTCTTGATGCATTACTTTCACCACAATACATCAGAATACAAAGAGGCTTGTATCCATTCGCGCTGACTTTGACTTCCTTTTGACTGTCGCATCCCTCCAGGTTGGCAAGTCTTCCCTCTGGCCTAGGTCCTGGAGCTGTGACCCTCTAACTCTGAGCTTACGCCCTGAGCTGCATGATTGGGCATACGTTGTGTGTGAATTTTGATTACTCTCTTTGACTGGTGCTACATTCCTTGTTAGCCTTGCTTCACCGGAAACCCTATCCTCTATGTTATAGAGGAAAAGTGATGTGTTGCACAACCCTGACTTGCTCGATTTTTTCAAAAGAGACCCAACTGTTATCTTTGTGCCCAAGCCGACACATCGATCTCAATAAACTTCTACACCTGCTAACATGAGGAGAAGCTTTGACATGGTTTCCTACGACAGGAAATGTTCATAACTTACGAAATTCTTGTAGAACTACAACTTCAGCTTTACGTTGGCATGACTAAGTTCAATGCTCAGTAATTATTTGAAGATGTTTTGTACAAAATTAAAGGACTTTTAGAGTAGGAGTGAAACCTCCTTTCATTTCTTGTGTGAATTCAGTTCCTTAGTATTAGTTAGAAAGGCTCCAAATTGTTCATATGAGAGACGGATCTTGAAAGATAAAGAGCAAATTTTAGCAATGTTAAAGAGTAACGGTGCATAAAATTGGCATCAGACTTGTGTTCCGAGTATGTTGTACTTGCTCAGCTTTTTAAGGTTTAAGAAAGATTGAATGTACACAGTTAAATAAACTACCTACATAGTTACATTGGCCAACCCCATTTTGTAGTAAAAATGTCTGGCCCATTACATTAACTTTATCAGTACATGTTTGAAGGTAATTTAGTATTATTACAATAGTGTATTGAACAACTTTTCTTGATGCCAGAAAAGCTTGTATTATTACAAAAAGTCCAAGGACTCTAATGGAAGAACAACTTATATTCATCAATGGTTACCTTGTCAAACGTCCACCACACACACATAAATAAATAAAAAATTAATAAATAGATAAGCTCCAGTAATTCAGCACTTATAAACTGGAATCTCTAATATATCTAGCCGCCAACCTAGTTCACAATCCCAAGAGTTTCTTCCTTATTCTTTTAAAACTTCAATTTTATTATAATTTTGTTCATTACAACCAATTCACTACAAATTTATACAACTTTCTAATCAATTTTGAACGACGGAAGAGAGAAATGATAAGAAATTTTACCTTGAAAGCGATGGGATCATCAGACTTGTTGGTGAGTTGCAGCGAACACGAGATCTGTTTTCTCAATTCAACTACATGCCAAATGAGAAATGATGTTAGCGGCAGATCAAGCTTAAATCGATCAGACTATGACTTCAAAGGTTAAAGAGAGAAATTACAAGGAAATTTGATTTTGGGGCTAATATATCAATCTGGAGAGTTGGGACGGGAGAGAGGTGCAATAGCGATCTCACCATGGAGAGTAAGTGGGAGAGAGAGGAACAGAATGAAGGCGGGGAGAAAGAGAGAGGAACACGATAGCGATCTCTAGGGCTAGAGCAACAGGGAGATGAATGGCGATGTGGAGAGAGACGAAGCAGATGGGTTTTGGGAGGCGACGTTAGTTTCGCGAAGAAGAGGATCAAGAATAGCAGGGAATATAGATTTTCGTGTAACAAACGCGTAACAAAATGCGAAATAGGAGAAATTTCAGCTTCTACACAGAATTAGCTGAGTAAAGTAACATCTAATCTATAAAAAAATTTAATTTGATCAGACAGAATTACCTTTCTTGTCCTGGATTTTAGCCTTGACATTGTCGATGGTATCACTGCTCTCGACTTCGAGCGTGATGGTCTTCCTGTTTTGTGATGGTATCACTGCTCTCGACTTCGAGCGTGATGGTCTTCCTGTTTTAGCCTTGACATTGTCAAGTTCCATAAAGGGAAAGAAGCAGTTTTCTGTTGTTTTTCTTTGATTTTGGAACTTGAATTTCTTGAGATTTATACAAAGAGCAAATCAATTTGAGTTCATACTTGAAAGTATAAATGTTAGGCTACAAATAGGTGCAAAGACCTAGATCTAACTCAAAGTGCCAAAAGATTTGAAAATGTTTCAATTTGGATGCCATGCAGGTGTAAAATCACTATGCATTTTGTGGCTAGTTTGAGTTTTATGGATGCAAATTGAAATTCAGGTGGCTGACATTGGTGTTTGAGCTTGGATTTAGATTTGGCATGTCAAAAGAAATATATTTTTTTGAAATTTCAGATTTGGACAAGGGAAGCCATTTATTGTATTTAAACCCTATTTTTTTATTTTTTAGAAATTTGAGATTAGAATGTCTTCAATTTGAAAACTTTTTATCCAAAAATTATGCAATTAATTCTTGAGATATATACAAACATAATATATATACTTGCAAAAGGGATTTAGATTTGGAGTTAAAATGAGGCTTGTATAAAAATAACAAATCTCTGACAACTTTGAACCAAAGGCTGAAAAGGGGGATTTGCTTTGATTTGAGTTTCAAAGCTTTAAAACTTGATTTTACACTGGCATATGATTTATTATCCATAATGAGACTTAGAGGAAGTATATAAAGGAATTCAACTCAAGTGTTTGAAGGATTTTAACATTTGAGGGCCTTTTGAGGGTAAATATTCATGCTCGTAGACTTACACTACACACACAATACACATTCCACTCAAATCTGAAAAATTACCACAAATAACTTGAACTCCGGACCTTCTCCATTAATTACTTACAAACAAAGAAATTGCTTTATACATATATACATATAGAATGTTGTATTCGTTGAAGAAAAATGAAATAAAAACTCGTTCATTTAAAATTGTCCTCTTCGTCACTCTCTTTCTCTCTTTAATCCGCCATTTAATTTTCTTAGATCTCTTGCTTTGGTTCGATAAGACTTTACAAAATAAATTTAAAAAAAGAATATTATGCATGGAAGAACGTTTAAAAATTAAAACTTACTCTCATACTTCTCGCTCTGCCTTTACGGCTTTATTCCATCTATCACCATATGTCAAAAGATAAATACATTGTGATTTTTATGGATAATGATTATTCATTTTTTTACTAAAAGTGGAAGAAACTCACGTATTTCATTGAAACAAAATTAATCGTACAAAGAACCTAGATTCCCAGTATATCAATCAGTTGATATATTGATAGTTAAAAGTATCTAAAGTATCTTAGTCCTATTACAACCATATTGATTAATATATGTTACAAGTTTATCACAAAGCATACCATCAAAATGAGCTAAAACCACACAAATGGTCTAATAGAAAACACATGTTTTTATAAGAAAATTGTAGAAATTTGAAATAAACCATCAGTTGTTGTTTCTTATCCAGACCAATGATCCTTCATAGTTTCTCCTGTCTCTTCCCTGATTTTTATCTCTGATGAAGGGCTTGGGAGGTCCTTGACATTTTAAGGTACAATTAGAGTAAGTTTGCAAAATGAGTTATCGTTGTTACTTTTGCACCAATATGATAGATATTAATTATTTGCATTGTGAATTTTTTTAGATATTTCGGAGTTTTATCTATAAAATATAGTTTATTTCTCTCTAACCAAATAGATCAAATAACAACACCTCTAACTAGTTCTACAAGCATGCATCTTTTAGTGGGATCATAGCATCTATATTCCAAATGTCATCTAGTACCATCAAAATGAAAATTATTGTATCTACCGATCCATTGACAGATTTGATTAATAAAATAACATCCAACAAAAATATGATCTATAGATTCCTCTTGATCACAAAACATACAAGAAATATTTCCTTGCCATTCCTTTTTAGTTAAAGAAACATTAGTAGATACTATTTTCCTTCTAACTAACAACATAAAGATTTTGATTTTTAGAGGTAATTTGGAGCACCAAACTGTATCAAAGTATGAGTTTATTCTGACCTCCATAATCTAGCCAAATATAGGAAGAGTGAACTGTAAATTTTCCTAGAACTTCCTATCTTCAAATAATTCTATCTGAAATAGAAGTATCTAAACTAATATTGCTTATTCCATTCTGTTTGAGATAATATACTATTTTCTTTGAAATTCCATATTATGAATTCCTTTACCAGGAACTTGATTTACAGTACCATAAGAATGATTGACTATCAAAATAAATTGAGAAATAATAAAGAGAATGATAAGTCACCATACCATCTATCCAACCAGAATTTTGTACTGAAACCATCACCAATTTGTTTATTTACTCCAGTGGACATAAGATGATTTAGATACATTACATCTTTCCAAAAGGGTGAAAAACAAGAAGTATTGGTTCCATCATCATATTTATCTCTAGTATATTTTTTCCATAATCCTTTTTCTGTAAAATCATAAAATTTAAACCGCCATTTAACTAATAAAAAATTATTCATGTTATCTAAATCAATGACACCCAAACTTCCTTGATCTTTGTTTCTACAAACAATAGACCAGGCAACTAGATGAATTTTTTTCTTGACAGTGTTGCCTTCAAATCATAAGATTTTTTTCCTAAGTTTGTCTATCCTTCCAACATTGATTGTCATTCTATATAATGATAACCAATATAATGGTATTGCAATTATAACATTGATAAGGCTAAATTATGCATGCTTTTACGTAGGATTTATTATGAATCAAGTTTTGTTTAATTTAAAGGTACTTTAGGTTTAATTTAGTTAATTTGCTTAAAAGTTCAAGTCACTATCTTGTTTGAGTTTTAATGCAGGAAAAGAGGTGTTTAGAACAAAAAAAAAGTATGCAATTGGACACTTTGGAACCCACAAGATTGAAGTATGATTGTCAGCCAAGTCAATTGCGGCCGCAACAAATCTCATTGTCGCCGCAAGCAACTTTAGGAGTGCACAAACACAGAAGACAGCAGCACTCAAGTCAATTGCGACCGCAAGGCTAAGTATTGCGGCCGCAATCAATCACATAGTTATCAGAAAAAGAGGCAGCAGTTTCTCCTACTAGTCCATTACGGCCGCAATAACCATTCTTGCGGTCACAATACATTTACACTCCATAATCAGCAACCAAGGCAGTAGTTATTTCAAGTGTCTTGCGGCCGCAATAACTATTATTGGGGCCGCAATTGAACTATGCAGAACTAAAACCTACAGTCTTTAGAGTTTTATTTTCAGGGTTCCTCTTCTTCTATAAATACCTATCTTTTATGGGATTCAAAGGTTACCAAAGTCACGAATTTTGGCCACTTTTCACAGAGGGTTAGAAAGTTTTTCATGTCAAGAAGAGAATATCAAGTCTGATACGCCGCAGAAACTCGGTTCAATCAACTCTATCTTTCTCTTTTCTTTGGGTCTCTTCTATTTTTGTATTTTCTGCCTCTTAATCATGTCCGGATAAGTTTGTATTAGGGCATTGTTAGGAATGACTTGAAACTGTATTGTATACTTGTTTGATTTAGTAAATTTTCAGAGAATCGTTTATGACTTGTTTTTTATTTTAATTGCTTGCAATCTTGATCAAATTGTTATCTTAGGATTTAATATTTGTAATTGAGAAATTAGATGTTAGATCTTGACCATAGGAAGTAAGGTAATCAATAGGCTAAGTACCGAAACATGACGTTTGTTGATTACAGGTATTACTTGATTGTCTCAACGAATTATACCAAGTACCAAGAGGAGAAGTACAAGAACTTAGGATAATTGAGACGGTGGATCTTAAAGGGTTTAGGTTAATATAACCAAGGACCGAGAGGTGAAGACATTACTAGTTTGAATACAGTATCCAAATAGAGATATCTCTAGGTACTAAATTTGCAAACCGTACCTTCATATTACTTTCAGAAAATTGCCAATCAAACATGTATCAATGTTAGTGGAAAACATTTTTATCTTATCACGGTTATATAGACCTATCAAGTACTTTAATTGATATGTGTGATGAAGTTGAAAATAATTTGTTACTATTTTCTTCATACACTCTATGATATGATGTCATGGAGGGGCAGAAAATGACCGTGTAAGATATGGTTAGAATGATTTATATGCATGTATATTTTTATTTTTGTTGAAAGAATGCAATAACTGCTATACATAAATATTCTAAACCAATTGCCTCTAAATCTCTATTTTTGTTGAAATTCATGTGACATATGAAATGCACACATTGCCATAAAATTATGAGTTATAATGTGCTAGGTTAAATTCTTAAATTATGAGATACTTAGAGCAACTTGACATTGTTCCTATATTAGAAAATGTATTTTGGTCCAAGGATTTAGAAACACGAGGCAAATAAATATTGATATATTGGTTCCTCAACCTCATATGACAAATAACATTACTTAAGAAGCAATTTTGAATGCTAAGGAGTATTTCAATTATTAAAGATTTTGTAGAGAGCATACAATATGAGATAAAGTATAAAGAAATAATGTGACTTTTTTATTTTTAAATTATAAGGGAATTAATTGATTATAAGACATTGTGGTTCGTAATTGAATGTTATTCATGTAGATAGATGTATAAGACTTATTTAGAAACTACACCTGGATAGAGGGAGTTTAGTGCAAGGAAATTTTGTATGAAATTTTGCCTAAATTCATCTTATTAGAAGCAGTAGTTATGCATGGAATTAAAATTATTCTTTAAAGAGGTCTGACATTTTTTATACAAAGATATGTTTGACATTTTCTAGACAAAGATGTGTTGAATTATTTGACAATCAATATATAGTCTAAAATATATAAACGAGATTGAGAATTTTATTGAGAATGAACGTTAAACAACTAAGAATAAATTGTTAATTCTAATTTATTTGTGCATTTCGTGAACTATTAGCTTAATAATAAGTTGAGTAAACTATGATATGACTCTGAGGGTATAGTTGATTATGTTCTATTTGTAGAACCTAGGGGGCCTAGGCGCTTAATTAATTTTTGCTCGGTTCAACCAACTAGGGACCTAATTGCAAATTTCACAAATTATGGCAAACAATTCAATTGAGCAATTCAACAAACAATTTGATTAATTCCTTAATCAAGCCATTCAATCACAACCCAATTCACAAAAAAATCAAGCAATTAAACTAATTGAATTGAGTAAATATAAATAGAGATGAGGGAAGAGAAAATGGCTCAATAGCGCGTTGATGGAGTTCGGCTTGCACTAAAGGCCTCGCCTACATTTTTGAGTCCCCGACGCCCCCGCTTCTTGCGGTAACAAGCCCGATCCGCTCCACTAAACAAAATCTGCTTGCTTAGCGTACAACTTCGAAACTGGGGATCTCTTACACACACCGGTGGAGCCGCCAATCCTAACTCGACGCCGAACTCTATCTCGCTTACACACACCGATGGAGAATCGAGCCGACTACCTTTAACTCACTTACACACTTCGGTGGAGCTCAATGCCACACACACACTCACAAATAACAATTGGCTAATTGAAAGATTAAGCTAAACAATCACTCAAACAAACCATCTCTCTATAATCCCTATATTAGATTTAACTAATTAAACTTGAGACTAGAGCAAGGATTTGGCTAATTAGAACTAAGCTCAACAATGGTGGACAGAAGGGTTTTGAGTTAATAGAACTAACATCAACAATTGTTGAGGGAGAAGGATTTATATAGGGTTCAGCCCTGGCCAAAAGCATTCATGCGCCGAATAGCGTTATAACGCTATCCTGAATCAGGACAAATAATGTGACCATTGGATTTTGATCGTACAATTTCTACATAGCGTTATAACGCTAAGCTATGTACAAAACATAGCATTGTAACGCTGTCTTGTGTCTGGACCACAAATTTGACCGTTAGGATTTTGTCTAGCGTTATAACGCTAAAAATAACGTTATAACGCTATCCCAAATCTACACAGAAAAATTCCATGACTTAGCCAAATTTTGGCTTTTGGTCACTCTGGCGTTATAATGCCAAGTTCTCTGGAAATTGGTGTAAATTATTTTGCTACTAATCCAAATGATGTTTTTGATCAAATAAAGTTTATATTCCTAAACTTAAGTTATATTTAAGACATATTTTCGATGTTTTGAAATTTTATTGATTCAATTTCTATTTTAAAATTCATTTTGAACATTTCAGCTTTATGGCGTTATAATGCTAGATATAGCGTTATAACGCTATCTTGTATCGATTTTTGGTTTGGCATGGTTTCACTGTTTTGGTCAGGTAGCGTTATAACGCTAAGATAGCGTTAAAACGCTATGTACTGTCTAGTTTGGATTTCCTTGCTCTTTTTACTCCAAAATTTAAATAAACTAAAATCTAAATAACCCAAGCATGTCTTCATTTTGATCTTGATCTTTTAGTCTTGATTGTCTTGATCTTCAAACGACCATAACTTTTGACTCGTAACTTTGATTTTAGCATTCTTCGTGGCGTTGGAAAGCTCATGACGAAATCTACGGCCAGTACGAGACTTGCTCGTACTGGATCACTTTTAGGCCCATCGAAGATCATTTGAAGCTTCAAAACTTTTCTTGAGCATTTCCTACAAAATTTCTCAAAAGACAAAGCTTTGTAAAATTCGATATCGTTTTGATACAAGTTCATAGTACATAAATTAAGTTTTGATACAAGTTCTAAATTTTTTAAGAAAATTTCTTTTATATAATATAAACTTGTATAGATATCTGAATCATATGACACGTAACATGTCATATTATCAAGGCAATGATTTATGGTTGGTAAGATTATTGTAAAGTAACCTGCAAAAGTACATTTTTCACAAATTGGATATGTGAATTGCTCGATAATGTTGTTTTTGATGTGAAAAGAAACGTTACTTTCTCATTTTGGAGAAGAAGTAACAGGAAAACTTTATTCATCTGAAAATAGAGTTGTTGACATGTTTAAAAGATTCATGCAAATTTATTCATTTTGAGATTGCGAACACTACTAGGAAAACCGTTGATTTTATTTTGAATAGCATGAGTGCAGAATGAAGATATTTTAACTACATTGTTGATTTACCAGTATTTGTAAAAATGCACTGTAGCCACAATCGATCATATCATTCAGGATATAGATTAGGATACTTATAAATAGAAGAGATTAGATATTGTTCTGGAGAGATCGTGAAATATCTAAGTAGATGTAGTTAAAATGATATGGAATATGAGGTATACATATTGTTTGTCTGTTGTTTGATTTTTGTTTCATTTTGAATTTACTCTACACTGGTCTTAACAAACTTCTAGTTTAGAATGTTTAAAATGAATGCATGTATATCGCTGGTCGCACGGTTCATTTATGAGTATGGAGACTTTGAACTTCGTTATCAGTCTCCAAAATGAAGATGTTAGTTTTACTGCAAAATAGACATATCCATTTAATAGAAATAGAGAGCATAATGAATTTAATAGAAAATGTGCTTGCTGTTGGATTTAATACAAGTTGAATTTAATAGAAGAGATGCTTGCTGTTTTGCATCTCTTTACAAAAGTGAATCAAAATTCTATCCAAGTTCATCTCAATAATCTCTATCATATTTTGTGAGAGAGTTTGCACTAGAGAACGAAATTACGAGTCTGATATTTGGACTGTAAATCGTGTCGTGTTAATTCTAGCAATTTGCATTCATTAGTGATATCTTGAAGACGATGTGCAAAAATCAGAGATGTCGCAGCGATATGCATAGTGCATCAAATACTCGAAAAGAAACAATGCTCGATTGCTTCCGCTTCCGCTTAGATAACAGTTAGATTTAATCTCAAAGTTGGTACCTACCGGACTCTGGATATCATTCTGGATATAATTATATGATGAACATTATTAATGACATCAAAGTGTGGTCAAAAGAAATTAAATCCTCTGAAGCCTGCAATTTATGAAACTTCATACAATTTAAAACCGATCTCAGATAATCAAGGACGATTAGAAAATTATTGGCGCGTAAAATTATCAGAGTATTTCCATAGATGCGAACAATGCCAGTGTTACGACTCTTAAACGATTTGATAAATTAAATATGTAAATTTAATAAAAAACCTATCAACAAATATTATTATGCTATTCAGTGGCGGATGCAGAATTTTCACCAGGGGTAGGCACGATTAAATATAAAAATAAAAAATATTAAATTCCTTTAAAATACTGAATAACATTAAAAAATATGTGTTACATATTAAAAAAATAAATATATATATATAAAACTAATATCGATGGTGCTTGTGGGTTGCATTTACAAAAAAATATTCCACGAACCAGCCCCAAGTGACACTATCACCTACCATTTACAAAAAAAAAAGAAATTAATAACAACTTAAACTCGAGTGATATTTCAGACGCTATGTTCAGACGTGAACGCATATTTCAAAAGCACTTGATATTTTTTTGCTCCGTAAACTCGAGTTACCTCTATTTCTGAACGCTGAACGCTGAACGCAGAAAAATAAGGCCATGGCTATCAAATGTTTGAAAGTAGGGTCATAAACATAATTCTTATTTTTTTGAGAGTCAGACAGAAAAAAATTTCCTGGAAATACTCATTCTGCGGAAGAGCATAGCATAGATCAAGATGTGTGTCAGTGTGTCGCATATACAAAGCTAGATGACTTTTCGGGAAGTAGATTGATGTGATGTGTGAAAAGTCGACAAGTAGCGTAGAATGGAAGCTAGCAGTGATCCATAGTGTATGTATTTTTTTCATACGCGAAAAAAGAAAAGACGATAATCATTGCTAGGCCTCAGAGTGCGCACAAAGTCAAAGTTAGTTCACTAGCTAATAGCTAGCAAAAGAGTAGGCAAATTGAAGTGAAGGAAAGACTTTTCCAATTCGACAGGCGCAACCGTCTCATTTGCGAACTTTTTTTTATTTGAAGCGAGACTGGAGTGGAATCGTTGGATCTATGGAGAAATATATATCCGCAGAGGATTTCACTCCCGAAGACGTGTAAAGCGAAGCGCTGAGGCAGATCTCATTTGAATCAGAAAGAATTTACTTCACTGCAGAGTTAGGCCCAAATCAATTTCAGGGTCAGGCACAGTTAGGAATTAGTATTAGGCCTCTACAGAAATCTGAAATTCAGGAGTAGGCATGATGCACTGTAGATCCGCCCCTGATGCTATTATATTTTATTTCGATATTTTGATAAATTAATCGAACCAGAAAAGTGGAATATTATTTGAATCAATAAATATAATTTAATAATTTTATTTTTAACAAAGTACGGAAGCTCGATTGGATTTCTTTCTGCTGCATAAATAAACATTTATGAAAATTTAAGATGATTAGGATGATAGGATCCCATAAACAAATTATTCAAAAGAACCCGCGACTTCTCAATTTTCGAAAGAAACCTCGAGACTTATTCGCCGGATCGTCTTGGCGGGAAAATTAGCGCCAAAACACACGTGACATGCGCGGATGCGCCCCGCCCCATTCTCTCCCAAATCCTCTCTCCTACTCCCAACTCGACTCTCACTATCAGAGGAAGTAACGAGAAGAACAGATCTCCCACTTATGGCGGATTCATCTCGCCGGACTCGCACCAGAGGCCCTGGCGCCGAGTCCGCAGCGCGGTTGGCTGCTCTAGAACGTCTCAAGGCAGCACGGAGTGGCGGGGCCCGCGTGTCCCAAGTGTCAGTCAAGATAGAAGAGCCGATCTACGAGACCATCTCTGAAGAAGCCTACAAAGAACTAGTAGAGCAGCGCCGTGCCAGCGGCGAGTCGTTCATTGTAGACGACGGTGATCTAGGGTATGCCGACGACGGCCATGAGGAGGACTGGACGAATCCTGTTGGTCACTCCTCAGAGGAGGATATGTCAGATGCTGATGAGGCACATGAGAGACGGCCGAGGAAGAAGAACAAGCCTTCCAGCTCTGGTGCTGTTAAGAAACCCCTGGCACCGACACCTCTTGTGAGAGAGAGACTTTCTAGCATCTTTACATCTGCAGTTGTTAAGAAGGGAAAAGGATCCGGGCCATTGGATAGCAGTGTATTGGACTCGGTGTTAGCTGAGGTGATGCCTGATGAGAATGATTGGGAGGAAAGGAGGAGGCGAAGGTCTAGGGTTTCGGCTTTGCCTCCTGCTGTACAACTTAAGGCTGAGTCACCAATTATCAGTGCAATAGGTCCAAAGACTGAACTCCAGATGCATGACAATCACGACTTTGGTGGAGAAATTGATGCTGATTTTAACCAAGAGGATGGGAACCCGGATTCAGGAATTCCTGTAGAGACGGAAAAACTTAATTCAGAGCAAGAATTGGTGAAACCAGATGTATACAAGGAGGTGAAAGAAGAGGTAGAAACTGATCCAAAGGGAGAATTGAAGTCTAATGTCAATATAGTTATATAGAAGTAGATAAAACAGAATATATGGAGAGAAATGGAGAGGTGGAGCAGAAAGGTGACGAGGTGAATTTGTCTGAAGCTAGAATGACAATTGATTTAAGGCTCGAGAGTGATGATAAGTTGGAAATTGAGCTTGATTCTGACAGATTGCTTCCTTTCTATATAATTGATGCTTACGAGGAGGCTTTTGGTGCCAATTCCGGGACTATTTATCTATTTGGGAAGGTGAAATTTTCCACTTCCTGCTTTTCTTGTTTATCACACAATTTTGCATTTAAGTTTTTTCTGGGTTGCACTTGACAAAGAATACTTGTTTTCCTTTCTGTTGAAAATAAAAAATGATTTATCTGGTTCTGGTCAGTTAGATCATCTGTTCGTCTCAGTAAGCAATTGTATCTGGATTTAAACTTAATTGGTGGCTTCGGGGCTACATTAGAGTATTAATGCCCCAAGAGAATAGAATGGTTTGTTCCATTTCAAGATTTTACCAATTGTTTTCATGGATGGCTTGGCATCTTTGTTCCATTTCGTCCTCAACTTGTGAAGTTTTTCTTGTTCAGGTCAAAACAGGAAATACCTTTCAGAGTTGTTGTGTAGTGGTAAAAAACATGCAAAGATGTGTCTATGCTGTTCCGTCAAGTACAGTTTTCCAGCATGAAGCTGTGGAGGATTTAAAAAGGAAACATGCTGAATCTGGCGGTGATTCATCTCCATCTTTTCGAACTGCTTTACAAGTATGTCTCTTGTTTATTTCATTTTTTCATGAAATTACTAGATGCTGTTTGGAAATGAAAATATTGTGATGTACCTACTTAAGTGATGATGTTTGATGTTATGGATGAATGTGACCAAGGATATTTTTGCACTCTAAAATTTATTATGTGATATCCAGTTGCTTTTACTTTTTTTTTGAAAACAAGCAGGGTAAACACCCCTGCCACTCCATTTCAATTAATTGAAACGAAGACAGTGTTACAACTACCAAACTCCAACTGTTTTGTATATTATTTTTTTTAGGATATGGCATCAGATTTGAAGGCAGAAATTGCTGAGCAATTGTCTGAACTGAATGTTTCCACCTTCATGATGGCACCAGTAAAGGTTTGCTATTGCCTTACCTTTTCCATTGCATAGTTTTAGTTTAATGTGCTTACATTATTCTAATTTCTTTTTAAAAAGAAAATCTCACTTCAATTATGTGATGTCACAGAGGAATTATGCATTTGAGAAATGTGATATCCCGTCTGGCGAACAGTATGTTCTCAAAATCAGCTACCCGTTTAAGGTGCAAAATTAATCTAATTCCTACTCTCTCTATATGTGTGTGTATGTGCGTGCGTGTTGAAATTTATGAATTATCTTACTGTTGATTTTATGTGCAGAATCCTCCACTTGATGCTGATCTCAAAGGAGAAAACTACCTTGCATTGATGGGAACCCATACCAGGTAGGCAATCAGTAAATTCTTTTATTGATGTAAGCCAATGTTATACAATATTTATAATACTGTTAGTCTGAACTCAAGTTGAACGTTGAGTTTGCTGGGTTCCTATTTACTGAAATGCCCCAAGTGGGACCATTTACAACACATTGGTCATTTACTATTTCAATTTGGCAACTTAAATTGCAAACTGCAAATGAGTTCCATCATTTAGTGAAGTTACATAATATTTGCTGACAAATCCTAGGGATCACCTTGCAACTCTGCCTATTTTATTTTCACTGGAAGTTTATGCACATTTAGCAGGCTTATAAAGGAAGACTTCAGCATTTTTCTATCTATCATTTTAGTGCTCTTGAGTTATTCCTGATCAAGAGGAGCATCAAGGGACCATGTTGGCTATCAGTTTCAAAGTTTGTTAGCTGTTCAACTTCTGAACGGGTAAAATTCTGATCTCCTGTGTCTCTGAGAAAATTGCATGTGGTACTCACGACCATGGGACACAGTCTACATATGGTAAAGATTGACTTAAGAATAGAAATGTATAGAAGAAAAATCCATAGAAGTGTACATAAGTAACAAAAGCAATTAAAAGCATACATTAGGTTTAAAATGCTATTTCTTTCAATCTGAATTCTATTTATATCCATATGCGACCTTAGGTGCTTCGGCTTAATTAAACAGCTTAACAGGAGAGGAGTGTGTAAATCATTATAATTATATCCTGTTGGTATCATACTGAAATCATCAGTAGTAAAGGACTAAAACGCTTCCATACTGAACAGGTAAGCTGGTGCAAATTTGAGGTAATTGTGGATTGCCCCAAGGACATATCAGTCTCTTCCTTGAAAAGTGTGCCCCCTGTTGTTGCAATGGCAATTAACCTGAAAACAGTAATTGGAAAAAACAACACGCATGAGATTGTCTCAGCTTCTTTAGTCTGCTGCCACAAGACCAAAGTAAGTGTTCTTTTCTTAGGCTTCACAATCTTAAACTTGTAGGGAGCCTCTTTTATACTGCAGGAAGAAGTGAAAAGCAGAGCAAATAAGATTTACGCGAGTACTACTGTCAAAAAAAAAATTTACACAGAGTACTTGAATTTTCCCAATATTGTATAAAGCATGACCATTTGATTCTAACTGGATCAAACTTGTATATGATATATCAATTGCTCTATACCTTGACGGCATCACTTTTCTCAAATGTTTGTTATGTTATTTGTTTCCCAGATTGATGCACCCATGAAAAATGAAAAGGACTGGAAGGGCTTCATTAACAGTTTTACTGTAGTACGAAAGATTGATGGTGGTATCTTTCCCATTGGTTACAAGAAGGCCTTGTCTGATTGGAATTCTCGGACAGGTTATACACTTGTCTTGGAAAGCAGGTACGTTGTTCCACTTTTCTGAATAGGACTCCCTTCTGTTAACTTCAGATTTAGCACAACTGGTCAGTTGTTGATCATAAATAGCACTATTTTTGTTTTAGCGGTGAGTGTGCTATGATAAATAGATTGATGACTGAGATACACAAATTGGATCCTGACGTGCTTGTTGGGCACAATATTTCTGGTTTTGACCTTGATGTGCTTCTCCATCGAGCTCAGGTATTGGCATTTTCCCCTAAACTCTGTACCAGTCGGTTCTCTTCTTCTTGGATTCCATTACTACACCAGTCTTGCTGATGATACTTTTTGCAAGTACAAACCTTCCATCCTAGTTGTTGAAACCATCTTCTGTTTTGTAATTTCTATCTTAATTCGGTTCACTTTGTGCTTGCTTTGCTTATGGTCGAATTAGATTTTATTTGAGGTTCTAAGTCCCAAGGTCTTGCCGAAGTTAAATAGGTCGTAAGCAAAGCTATGTATTTAGTTAGTATCATTTGTCCAACCAATTTTTTATGAGTTTGATATCTGATTGGTTTTATTTTTGTTCCACAAGATGCATAAGTTTTTCTGAGATTTTACTGGTCATCCTCTTTCTTGGTTGCATTGATTGGATTCTTATATATCATTGTCTTATTGGATGAAGTGGAGGTATGTGGTTTTGTAGTGGAAGACTTAACTGTTGTCGTTTGTGTTCTCATATAAATGATCTGTCCCTTTATGTAGGCTTGCAAAGTGCCAAGCAGCTGCTGGTCCAAAATTGGCCGACTGAAGCGGTCTGTCATGCCAAAGCTGAAAGGAGGGAAATCCATTTATGGTTCAGGTGCCAGTCCTGGTATCATGTCATGTGTTGCTGGCCGTCTCCTGTGTGACACCTACTTGTGCGCTTGTGACCTCCTGAAAGCAGTATGTTAAACTGAGTCTACAGGGATTAGTACTGGACCTTTATCTCAAGGATAAATTGTAATTTCACCTGAAGTTTTGTTAATTTGAGAATATTTGGCAATTTTAAAGCTAATGGCAAACTGGTCATTCTGCAAGTTTTCAACTTTTAAGCATAACACAGTTTGTGTTCACCATACAAACAAGTCTGTCTTGTTTAGAAACAAGAGACAATCCTGGATCCTATTGACTATGGCGCTTCTTGTTCTTGAAGTCATTAAACTGAATCAAAATAAATATAAACCTAGTTTTATCTATCTGGCTTCTCAGGTGAGCTACTCTCTGACAGAACTCTCAAAGACAGAACTAAAGGAGGAGAGGAAGGAGATACTGCCAAAAGATATCCCCTCTATGTTACAAAATCTGGGAGAGCTTCTTAAAATGGTACTGTACATAGAACACTGTCTCTAGTCTGAAAATTCTCAAATTTGTCAAAATTTGGTAATGTTGAATTTTTTTAATTAAACAGGTTAAGTGTGGAGAAAATGATGCGATGCTTTCCCTGAAATTGATGTTTAAGCTTAGTGCCCTCCCTCTTACTCGGCAGCTAACCAATATTAGTGGAAATCTCTGGGGAAAAACTCTTCAGGTACTTAATACAAGCGTGTCTTTGGACCTTTCAGGGTAAAAGAACCTATTTCTAATTCATATACAACTATGTTACTAATAAGTGCATTTTACTATTAGTACTACTGTAGTAGTCATGTATGTGTTAATTACTGATAAAAGATGCACATGAGAAAGAGTGAAAAGAAACCAGAAAAAATCCTCTCAGACCTGTCACAACCCCAAATAACTGTTAAGAAAGGAAAAAAAAGGCTGAACATTTCGGTTAATGCCAAAAGTTCAAATACTTACCAGGGTGCTAGAGCACAACGGGTGGAATACTTGCTATTGCATGCATTCCATGGCAAGAAGTTCATGGTCCCTGATAAGGCAGGCATGCGAAATAAGGAGCCAAGGTTTATTAATAAGAGAAAAGCAAATGGTGCAATAGAAAAAGATGGAGAAGATGCTGAATTGGAAAATCATAATGAAACTGATATCGAAAATAATGATCAAGGGAAAGGGAAGAAAGGTCCCTCTTATTCCGGTGGCCTTGTTTTGGAACCCAAAATCGGTTTATATGACAAATGCGTGCTTCTTCTCGATTTCAATAGCCTCTACCCTTCCATTATCCAGGTAAAACTAACTTAAATTTTTTGATTTGAAGTAAGTCTTGCAATGATTGAACCCAAAAATTGTCTGTTCAGTTTTATTTAGCTCTTATGTGAAAAAAGGGAAAACAATGGGATAACGAAGGGAAAATAAAGAGAAGCATAAGATACCGTAAAGATAGAATATTAAAAAGCCTTACAACCTAGCATGCTGTTTATAAATTAATTTATTAATTTGACTATCGAAATAATTCAATGAATACACAAGTTTTCTTGTAAACCTTTTTCTAATGGTGACAGGAATTTAATATATGTTTTACTACTGTTGAGGGATCGACTGATGCAGTCCCTAGTTTACCTTCCACAAGGGATGCAGGTGTTCTACCTGAGGTATATTATTATTTTACATTTTACTATGATTTAATTCTTTACCCTTATGTCTCTTCTTAAAAAAAAACTTTTCCTATGTCCTCGTTCTCTTTTTTTCAATCAGTTATTGAGAGAACTGGTAAGGAACAGAAGAGAGGTTAAGGAGCACCAAAAGAAAATTAAAGGTGTCAGATGGGATCAACTCAATATCCAACAGCTTGCACTCAAGCTCACTGCTAACAGGTACTTTCCACTTTCCAGTATATAGAATTTTTGAATAAAACACTGGAATATTATATTAAGTTATCCTACCTTGATATGAACAACCTTTTATCAGAAAATTCAAAATTAAGACTCAACAATATTCATCCTTAATACTGTTTATGAAGGAGTTAACTAGAATTAAGGAAAGAGCTTCTTTTAGATTCATCAAATTATCTAACTCTGCAACTCATAAGTGCTTTTCTCTTAGGAATATTGATGTGAAAATGTAACAGTATTATGGACCCAATAAATAAGTGCATATATCCTTTAAGTTTGTAGTGAGGTCCAATATTTTTTACAATATTGGAAAATAAGGAGCTTTTCTGCAGTTGTACCATAATTTCCATCATAGATTTAGAAAAGACTGCTGTTGTTAGCTTTTCGTTTTGTTTTGTTTTTGCTCTGTTTAAATTCTAAAAGAATATATAATGTTTTTCAATATTCTTTGTGCAGCATATATGGTTGCTTGGGATTTTCAAACTCGAGATTTTTTGCAAAGCCACTTGCCGAGCTCATAACACTACAAGTGAGAACAATACTTTTTTTTACTTCATATACTTATTCAAATTGGTCCTGAAATTCTCATTCTTATATTGAATGCTATCTCCAGGGAAGGACAATCTTGCAAAGCACGGTTAATCTGGTTCAAGAAAACCTGAGTTTGGAGGCACGTTAGTTTAACTCTAATTTTTCCCCTCAAATTTAGTAAATCCATATCCTGATAGATACTAAGGTTACCAGTTGGTGCTAGCATATTCTTTAGAAGTCCAGTCAGTTCTCTAGTGCATTTTCATAAATTTTTCTTTCCCGTATTGTTCCTTAGGTTATATACGGTGATACTGATTCTATCATGATAAACACTGGGCTTGATGATGTAAACAAGGCACATGACAAGGCTAGAATGGTCATTCAGGAGGTATGACAATGTTACTCTGATTGTTGTTTTTGCTGTAGGTGTACTACTGCTGGCATATATTGTTGGTTCAATTCAATTGATTTAATTTTTAGCTTGCTTATTAGGGTTAACAAAAGCCTTAAAATTTATCTTAACATCAAGCATTTCTCATTGACCTTCAAGTTCCTTCTTTTTTTCTTCTTTTTACTATTTGTTTGTTGGTGTAGGTTAACAGAAGGTACAGATGCCTGGAGATAGATCTTGATGGCTTTTACAAGAGATTGTTGCTTCTAAAAAAAAAGAAGTATGCAGGCATTAAGTTGCTTTATCAAATCGATCACAGTCGTGGGGTTCACATAATAGGAGAGGTATCTTGAATAGTTTTGGAACTTCTTGGGATTACTATACAATCTTGGGCTTTTATGTGTATTAAGCCTAATTTGTTCAGTTCCAATAACTCACTAATTCACTGCTGTAACTTCACCTAACTACTTAAGGACTAAACACAAGTATCTTATTACTAAGGTTGCATTGTAACTTATTTGGTAAGGTTTAAAACTTTTTATCTGACAGTAAAGCCTATTGATAATAGAAGTTTTCATATTGGGCAGAAAAGGGAAAGCAAGGGAGTTGATATGGTACGGCGTGACTGGAGTTTAATATCGGCTAAAATTGGCGACTTTTGCCTTGATCACATTTTAGAAACTGGGTATGGATTCTAAACTCATTGCTTACACCAGTATCTGTTATGCTTGGTATGGTTGAATCAGTACCAGTTACAACTTAATTATCAGAGCCAAATATGGCAGATTAGCATTTCTCAGACCTGACTGTTATCGGTTAATCTAGAGAGTTGAGACCACCAGATGTGGTCTCTTTAAATTATATTGTGGTTATTTAATTTGTTATTTAATATGCATTAGGAGTACTTCTGAGGAGGTAATAGAGAAGATCCATGCTCATTTAAGGGATGTCCGTGTTGAGCTTATGGAGGTTAGTGATCATATTACATATTTCAAGTTTTCGAAAGTACTCTTATTTCGGAATCATATACCTTGTTTAAACCTAAACAGCAATATCATGTATTAATCTGCGAAACAGAATAATTTATTTACAAGTCTACAATCTCAGATATGGTAGTTGTCTTCTGTAGTGCTGTATCTCTTCCTTTATATTGCATAGAAACTTTTTGTGCTTTGCAAGGATATATTCTTTATATCATGTGAGTGTAGGGTATGTATTGCACCTTCAATTTTTTTATGCATTACAGGGCATAAGTAGCCCTGTTTTGTATATGGTCCTTTAGCTTGTTGTATTTGATGGTGCATTGGCATTCTATCAGGACCAAGAGAAGATGAAAAATGGAGAAATTGACCTCAAGAAGTATGAAATAACAAAAACCCTTACAAAGCCTCCGAAGGATTATCCAGATGCCAAGAACCAACCTCATGTCCAGGTCAGGCCTCACCTTCAACAAATATTCATAAAACAAGCATATAAAAAATAACAATATTAGGGTGATAAGCAATATTAAAACCAGAGCTTCATTTGGTTGTAAGAAAGGGAAAGCTAGAAAAGTATTGCAGAAGCCAAAGAAAATCACCTGAGACTTGATGATCTATTTAATCTGATATGATGATCATCTTTAGGTAGCACTGAGACTTGAGATGAATGGGGACACCCGATTCTCTGTTGGTCAGACAGTTCCTTATATTATTTGTATTGAGAAGGTATTTCACCTTTTCTCTTTTCCCTCTCCCCTTTTCAATTTTTTCCCTCTTCTTATGGAAGATTTTCTGAACTTCATCTTTTCCATTCTTGTCTACTTAGGATGCAAGCTCAAGCCCTTCTACTGGCATAGCTCAGAGAGCCAGGCATAGAGATGAGCTCAAGGGAGACAAGGGAAACTGGTTGATTGACGTTGACTATTATTTGTCTCAACAGGTTCACACTTGTTATGAAATTATATAAAAATTAATAGCCCTTGCTTGTTGCTGCCTTCTACTTGTTTGCTTATATTGGTCAGATTCATCCAGTGGTATCACGATTGTGTGCCTCAATTCAAGGAACCAGTCCAGCTCGTTTGGCAGAGTGCCTTGGTCTTGATTCATCTAAGGTACAGTTGGATGAGATTTTGTTTGTATATAACAATAATATTGTGATTCTTTCTCTAATCATTTTATTTATTTTTAATTCATATGTAGTTCCAATCAAGAGTATATGAAGCATCAAATCAAGATCATTCGAATGTGTTATTATCAGTAACAGATGAAGAAGAAAGGTTAACTTCACTACCACCTCACTGCTCATTGTACTACACTAGAACAGCATGCGATAAAATGATACCTGAAACTAGAATGAGAAAATTGTTAAAAAAGAAGATACCTATCTGGCTTGATCAATAATTCTTATTCGATAAACAGTAAAAACTTGTGAAGTACTACGGAACTTTGTTCGTAGTCTTTGATCAACAATTCTTATTTGATAAACAATCTGGCTGGATCTGACCAGCCCACTAAATATAAGAGGAAACTTCTGATGTTCTGACCTGATAGACTGACAAGTCCATTTTGGACAGTCAATTGGATTAATAGCCAATTAGGTCCTTTGGATTGAACTTGGACTAGAAAAAGCAAAATATAGTGCCAAGCTGATCAGGCTCTAAGACCTGACATGATAATTCCATGAGATGAGGTTGTTCTTTTGCTACTGATCTGATGACCAGTCAGTTATTATTTAAATAAATAGATACTGAATTTTATTAAAATAATTAAATAAATTTACAGGTATAAATCTTGCGAACCTCTACGTTTGTCATGTCCGAGCTGTTCCGCTACAATTGACTGCCCACCTGTATCAAGTATACTTACTACCAGTACTGGTGCTGGTGCCATTGGTTCAGAGAATGATACCAATCACAATTTTTGGCACAGAATGAGGTGCCCCAGATGTCCCGCTGATGCAGAAGGGTGTTTTATTTCTGCTCCAATGCTAGCTAATCAGGTCAGGAACAATTATCTATTTAATTAGAAAATATTTTTGTTTCAGTCGCAAAATTATTATGCTATGCATCTCCTTGCAACACAATAGAGTGTTGTTTGTCCTTGTGATGGAACAACCATTGCAACTCCCCCAATTTTTCTCAAATTTCTTTTTATTCCTTTTGTTCTTAGTCTAAGTGCTTCCTAAAATTGGAGTCAGTAAGTGGTATGTTGATGTTTTGTACTGGTAATTAGGATGCTCATCGTTTGTGCATTTATGCCTGGGATTGTGTGGTTTGTTTTTTGTCTTGACTTCGTTCCATTTTACTGGGTCAAAGAATTGGTATTTAGATATTCCTGTGAGAAATTAAGCTTGGCCCAACAATACCAGCCCAGGTTCTGTTAAACATTGATTTTAGAAAAAGAAACTCACAATTTTATTTCACAACTCCAAATAAATAAGGTTTATATTTATTTATCTTGATGATATACCTAATTTTCCAAGATGTTCTCCCCAATATGCTCTGGTAGATAAAAGCTATGTCCGGCTAAAACATGATTCCTCATGCTAAGATGTAAATAACTTTTCTTTTAGGTCAAGAGGCAGGCTGATAACTTCATCTCTTCATACTACAAAGGGCAAATGGTGGTATGCAACTGTCACATCCAATTTGTTTTCTTTACTTTTTTCATCAAACTTAAAGATGAGTTTATATTTGTTTCTGTACAAAGTGATACTGAGAGGTGATTTAATGATTTATTTACATTGGCCCCAACTTGATGACTTATTACCCAGACTGTGCTCGAATTCCTACACAATGTTAATGTAACACTAAAGAAATTTCACCATAAAGGGTTTAAGATGCATCCCCCTCAAATCTCCTTCTACATAATCATACTTGATGAGTAACAGAATGCCATCTTTTTCATTTTATATTTTCTTAATTAGTGTGACGTGGAGACTTGCAAATACACAACTCGGAATGTGAACCTCAGACTAGTTGGTGATGCCGAAAAAGGTACGGTATGCCCAAGGTATCCTTCTTGTGATGGCCATCTGATTCGACAGGTAAGCTCCTTTTTAAATTTAAGTTTTCTTTTCTTTTTTGTCTTCGATACCATAACTAAATTCTAATTTTGGGTTCATTCATTTTAATACAGTACACTGAAGCGGATCTCTACAAGCAGCTCTCCTACTTTTGTTTTGTCTTGGATGCTTCTCAGTGCCTTGAAAAGGTTTCCTGCTCCCAAGTTCAGATTATCAGTCATTGACATTATCTTTTTGTTGTTACCATTACTAGTCTTTCTATTAGTCATCCTTCTCTTCCCTTTCATTATTTGCTGCTTTTTGGCACTAGAACTGTTGTGAAAACCTTTTTTTTGTGTGCTAACAAGTAGTAATATCTTTGATATAATCGAACAGTTGGATCACAAAACAAGAGCACCGTTTGAAAGGCAGTTTGCATCAATCAGTCAAACTGTTCGTTTAGCATTGGAGGAAATGGAGAGAATGCTAGATCGGTGTGACTATGCATGGGTCCGCCTTTCTGACATTGTTGTCTCTATATGATTGGGCATGGTGGCACTGAGGTTTATCTTCTTTTCCAGGTGCAGTAATAATATATTGTAATCAAGCTTTTGAAAAATGTTTATTGGCATTTTACAACGTGTCATTTAACAGCTTAATCACTACTTAATCAGACCATTAAACAGAAAGTTGTTTTTGGAAAAATGTCAGGGGTCTAAAAACACATTTGATTGGTTTATTCACAAGTTTAGTTGTGTTTTTTTAACTTGTATTATACAACTTGATGACTGATCACTAGTTTGTTTTTAAAATTGTAAAAAATCTACCTTGTCGAGGAAAATTGCAGATGTACTTTTTATTTTTATTTTTGTTATCTGATCTAGTTCAGTTAATTTGTATTGTTAAATGCTTTAACAGTTGAATCCCAGTGATTAGACATTACTTGTATTCTTTGTGTTGCAGCTCACCTGAGAGGGAAATGCATAATTTTTATACCTTCTAGCTGATGACTTGAATGAGTTAATATTTCATGGCAGTATCGTGCAGATAAATTTTTTAAGTTCCCTCGTCTTTGTACAGGTATTAGTTTTTTTTTACATCTATTTCATTTGAACGACAAATGTTAATGTTATATTTTAAAAGTGTAGTTCACTTTTGCCCCTATTTTATTAGAAGTATACTAAGAAGTGATGATGAGGTTCCTCAAAAGGTACACTTGACATGCTTTGACCGGACAAACTTAAAATCAGCATCTAGCAGTAAAATTCAGCTTTCGTTTTCAAGTAAAACTAAAAGGGGATGTGAACTCAATTGCCCCTGATTACTGAAATTTTTGCAAGAAACTCCAACATCCTTGTATTGTGGAAGTTTTGTTGGGTCATTTATCCCCATCTGGATATAAAGGTCCCTCCAAGAACCATCTCAAGCCATGGAAGCTACTTTTCCAAAAGAATAATTTTTTTCTGAGTCATATCAACTTGATCTATAATGCACAAGAATCGCATATTTTCTACGGTATACGGTGTTACGGAAGGAGTATAACTAGCACCATGAAATAAAAGATGTGACAAAACTAAATGGTATTTTTATGAGCCTATTTCATTGGAATACCTTTTTGTTAAAATGTGGATTAACTAGGACAGGACTATAATGTCAAAGAATTGTTGAAGATGTAGTAAACATAAATTTCAACAACTAAATGACTCCATATTTTCTTGAACATCTTAAATAAAATGGTGTTCTTTTAAGTCTTCACAAAATCATGAAAAGAGAATATTCCAGTCCGAGGTCATTGGAAGTTGGAATTTTCTGAAGATTTCCATGTGATTCCAACTGATCTGTACAAGTTGATAAGAAAGCGAAATATGAAAATAGTATCTGAATCTCATTGAAACCGCCTTTTCCCTACATGTGGAGGTGCTTGCAAAGTTGCAATTCAAAACAGGGGGCTTTTGCAGTGAAGGAGCTGCGAGTGGGGGCAGCTGATACGATTATGATAAGTGGATGAAGAATAATAGATACCTTGGTCCAGCCTTTTTGGGTGGATTCAGTAAACCCACATCTCAACATACAAGTGCAGAGAAGTGAAGCATTTTTGTGATGTTTGTTTCATATTCTTTGCTTCTTTTCTGATCTGGCCGCAATGTAATCTTTTTTACCTTGCTAATTCAGCAGATTTATCTGAGCGCGTTGGCTATCAATATTTGTCTTGGATTCTTGATCTTACCAAACAGTAGAAAGATTCAGCAGAGTTATCCGACTGTTTTTTAATAATAGAAATTAAATTAATTAATTATATAAAGACAAAAAAAAATAGTTGGGAAACTTCAAAAATAAAACAGCTGGTGTTGTGAATATCGGTCAATTAAAAAAAATCAAAATGATCAATGTTCACAACACCGATGAATTGATTAAAACAAAGCATCGTAGGTTTGATTTGTTTTTTGAAATTTTATTAATAAAATTATTAATAGTTTAATTCATCTTTTGGATTATATTTAGATAATTTTTTGTAATAATTTCAATTATGCTCAATGGAATTGTAATTAGTTTTTATTATTATTGTAAGTTATTGAGTTGTAGATCTTTGAATCTACTTTCATTGTGTCGAAATTAATTTGCGATCGAAGAAACGAGTGATTTAAAATTAATTCTAATGTAAATTCATGATAAAAAATTATAAATTAAGATATAAGTTGAAGATGTAGTCAAATTTGAGATGTATGTTTTTTTTGGTTGCAAATCACGCGTTAGAAGTAGATTCAAATATTTACAGTTTGATGACTTGTGACGATAAAAAAAACTAATTACGATTCAGACTAGTATAATCAAAGTTTGTAGAAAAATATTAATTATACTTATTTTTTATAATAACTTCGACTACGTTCATCGGGATCATAATTAATTTTTTTTATTGTCACAAGTAAACGAGCTATAGATATTCGAGTCTACTTCCATCGTGATGAGTCTGATTTGAGATCAGAGGAACATACATCTCAGATTTGACTTCATTTTCAATTTATGTCTTAATTAGTAATTTTTATTATAAGTTTACGTTAAAATCAATTTTGAATCGCTAGTTTTTTCGATCGCAAATCAGATTCGACGTTATGGATGTAGACTCGAATATCTACAGTTGGATGACTTGCAACGATAAAAAGAAAATTAATTACAATCTCGACGAGCATAATTAAAATTGTTACAAAAAATCATCTAAATATAATAAAATAGAATTAAATTATAATATTTTATTAATAAAATAATAAACGCAAATAGCTAACGGCGTATTCAATCTCTCTCTCTACGTAAGTACATATATATTCAAATAAAAAAAACAATGGGAATGATGTCGTTTATTTAGCCTTTTCTTTTTTATCGTTGTTCACAAGGATCTTTTCTATTTTTTGAATTTTCCAAAATTATCTTTTTGTGTAAGTATAATTTATTTATTTAATTTATGATAGTAAAAAAATAGGGTTATCCGAGCACGTCAGCTGAGGTGACTATGTATCAAGTAAGTATTTAATCATTTTAGCAAAAAAATAGGAGTTAAAATTCTCAAGTTTCGTTCAGTAATAAATATTGGGCTTTGGGACTAAAATAACCCCGTGAAGAACAATTTCATGAGCACTATTCACCGTTATAAAGAACTCGGTGATTTGAAACTATGAACGGTGAACTTATTTTTTTTTTCTGATAATTACCGATAGTGTGAACCGCAGGCTCGGGGCGGAGCTAGAAAATCAATATAAGGGGCTAAATTAAAATTGATATATAATTTTAGTTTTATAAAGAGTGCTACTTAAAATTAATCATTTAAAAATATATAATTTGATGCAAAATTTTAGAATTTTTTGATTCATGGGTGTTTAGAATTCATATATCACGAAATACTCTGTATTATAAAATAGCAATTAAATAGTTTACACAATTTAAAATTTGTGGTCTGAATCTCGAAATTGCGTGAACATTCGATTATTTTGTAAAATAGAGTATTTAGTGGAATATGAATCCGGAGTGCTAAACTCCCTTTGATTATATGTAGCTCCGCCTGTGCAGGCCTAACAGCCTAACATGGTGAGAGCCTCGTTCAAATTTCGAAAAAATGGTACCTAAAAGATAATATAATAAATAGGTGTGTAAATGGATTAGGTTTGGCAGAGATTGACTATTTAATATATCCGAGTCTGGTTACAATATTTTAATTTATAACTAACAAATATAAAATAAAAATCATTCAATTTGTGTTTTATTTTAGACAGTTGATTTCGCAAATACAATGGATTTTATTTGTAAAACAATATTATAAATAATATAAAAATAATAATAAGTTAACAATTGAACAAAATAATACAAAAAGATATAACATGCTCTAATTAATATACCATAACTTATGAACTGTACAAGAATTTGTGCAGACCGATTAGTACACGCAAGCATAAATTGATGCAATTGGAGAACCTTCAATACCTCAAGAAACTGTGCTTTTAAAATGATCCACTCGTGAACGAATAAATGTCATATATACTGATTATGTAGTTTATTTTCAAAACATGAATTTGACATTCGGTATGATGAAAGATGATTCAGAAAATATCCATAAAGCAGTAAATAGTCAAAATTTTGAAAAGTTGATTGAAGTTATAAATGATGAAATAAAGTCTATGTATGACAACAAGGTTTGAAATGTTATCCCATTATCTGAATGTGCGAAAGCTATTGGTTGTAAATGAAATTTTGTAACTAAGTAGGATTCAGAAGGTAATGTGGAACGATATAAAATACAACTTGTTTCTAAGGATTTTACCTAGAAGGAAGACAAAGACTATAAAGAAACTTTCTCACATGTATCGACGAAAGATTCTTTCAAGATCATCATGGCTCTAGTAGCACATTTAGATCTTGAGTTGCATCAAATGAATGTTAAGATCATTTTCTTAAAAGGTGAATTTGATGAAACCATTTATATTGTTCATCCACCTCATTTAGACTGGTGATCCAAAAGGCATGATTTGTCAATTAACGAAATTCATTTATGTACTTAAGCAATCGTCTTGGCGGTGGTATTTCAAAATTTGCTCAAGTTGTTGTCTCATTCGATTTTGAGTCAAATCATATTGACGGATGTATATATTACAAGTTTAGTGAAAGCAAAGTTATGTTTCTATTTTTGTATGTTGATAACTTATTGCTTGCAACAAGCGATATGAATATATTGTGCGTAATCAAGATATTTATATACATATTTTTTTAGATGAAAGATCTTGGTGAAGCATCTTATGCGTTAGGATTAAAGATACATCGAGATCGTTCTCTAAATATTTTAGGCCTTTCACAAAAATGTTATATCGATAAAGTACTTAAACAATATGACATGGAACAGTGCAAACCAGAAGATACTCCAGGAGACAAGTTTAGTCTCAATTAGTGTCCAAGAACAAAACTTGAAAAATCGGAAATACAAAATATTCCATGTGCTTCAGTAGTTGGGAGTATTATGTGTGCACAAGTGTGTACGCCTTCGAATATTGCGTATATCACTGGAATTCTAGGCATATATCTAAGTAATACTGGATTGGATTACCAAAAGGCAACCAAAATAGTACTATAGTATTTACAAAGAATGAAGCATCACATGTTGACATATCTAAGATCTGACATGCTTGAGATCATCAGATATACTGACTCCGAGTTTACGAAATGTCAAGATAGCAAGAAGTCCGCTATCAGTTATATTTTTTTGTTGGCCGGAGGAGCCATTTCACGAGAAAGTGCAAATCAATCATTGATTGGAACTTCTATCATGAAAGCAAAATTTGTATATTGCTTTGATGCATCAAATAAGGCGATATGGCTACACAATTTTGTCACAGAGCTACGGGTATTGGAGACTATTCAGTCATAATTGAAGATTTATTGTGATAATAATTCTGCGATGTTGTATCCAAATAACAACAAGAGCTCAACCAAGTCGAAACACATTGGCGTTAAGTTCCTAATTGTCAAAGAAAGAGTCCAAGGTCTGATTGATATGAGCACATAGATACATATTTCATGATAGCTGACATGCTGACTAAGGATTTGATTCTCAAAGTGTCCAATGGGCATGTTGCTCGTATGAGTATAATTCAGCAGATGATGTTCAGTTTTAGTACGAGTCTGACAAGTTTTTATTTCAGTGCTTAAAGTATGTTTATATACTGTATGAATTTACAAACATTTAGTTGTATAAAATGATGCACCCTAAAGTTAAAATTTAAAAGTTTATAAAATTATATTATGCAAGCATATTAATAAGTTACGGTTTTATTTTGGATACGTTTGATCTCAAAATGAGGAGATCAAGTTGGAAACAGACACGTAGATCATATTTTGTGTGATTTTCACACTGCACATCCATTTCATGATTCTTGTCATTCAGTTTGTTAGCATCATGATTTATGTCGGTATAGTCACTTATAAATGTAGCGAACACTGCTTAAGTCTTTTGATGATATAGCTGATGGACGAAATTGCTTAACACTTAAAGCGACAGAGAGTAAAGAGCTCGGTTGATATATAATTAAAATGTTACATACATAATCCAAGTGAGAGATTGTTGAATTTAACAATTTAATGAACTGTATGAGATACCATACATACCATACAAATAATGGACTTACGTATTATATAATATTACAATTATATATTTATTATATGTCATTATATATCCATAACAAGTGATCACTAAAATATAAATTATATGAATATAAAGTGTTACATGATGATAGCCATATTTTGTTCGTGTCAGAACGCGTAATCTGACACTGTATCTTAACCAATATTCACGCTTTCTTGACTTCGAGTAGTGTAAAAGCATGCAAGTTCGCGTTAATTCTCTTGTTTGTGATTTTAAATGCAGGTACGAGATACTGGAGAAGGAACATATGCTAAAGATGGACTCGGGACTTCAAGACGAACAAATTGGAGCACTTCAGCACATCTTTGCGGACGCAAGGATTTCCTTGCATCCGCAAAGCTTTCTGCCCAAGCTTCCAGAGAAGACCCAGACGAAATTCTTGCAGACGCAAGAATTTTCTTGCAGACGCAAAGATTTCGTCCCAAGTTCCAAAGAACCAGAGCCTATTTCTTGCGGACGCAAGGAGATTCTTGCGTCCGCAAAACTTCTGTTCCAGCTTCCAAAGTGCCCCAACCAAGTCTTTGCGGACGCAAGGAAATCTTTGCGGACGCGCGTGGGCGCACTTTCAAAAATTGAGGGTTCAAAAGAGGAAAGCAGGGAGGATTATTGTCTATCTTGGCTCATCTCCTTCCTGGCCACCAGCTCTCTCTTCCTAGGCAATTTGAAAGGTGAATTGGAGATCTAGGCTTGGTGCAATGACGAGAAGATGAAGATTTCGATCGAAGCTTGGTTTCTAGGGTTTTCTTGACTCTTTTTACCTTTCTCTTTTAGATTTGATGTCGTTAGTATATTCTCTCGTACTTGTATCCGTCATGAGAGGCTAAACACCTCTCTAGGGCGATGGTTATGTGAAACTTGCGACTATGTTGAATGATTTTGTGGATTGTTATTTGATAAAATTGATTTTTCTTGTTTGAATTTGAATTGATTGATTGAGAAATAGTTGATTCGAATCTCGATTTAGGAAATTCACTAGACTAGTCTCGTATCTGAGAGGAACTTGAGTAGATCTAGGGGTAATTAGGCCAAAACTTGAATTGTGTGCCTTAGCGTGTAATTATCCAGCAATATAACTCTAGAAACGTCTAAATTGCAGATTGTTATAACTTCTAGCGCGAGTCGAAGTTCGACTAATCATCGGCTCATGATTGCATTAGAATCGATATTGAAACGAGAAATCACCAACTCAATATCGATCATTGCTTGTTCGTACTCATTTATCAATAACTTGAACCAACAATCGCTCAAATAAGTGAGTAAGTGGATAAAGAAATCCTAAGTCCTAGGTTTAATTCATCGATAAATCACCGTTCAATTGCAACCTCTGTTACGTTACAAATTGGTTACCAAACAAACATATTTCACCAACCTTTCTTACTTGCTTAGAACCAACATCGTTCCGATCCATTTAGAAATCGACTTGTTCCTGTGTTCGATACCCGATACTTAGTACCAACGACAATCGTACACTTGCGATACACATGGTATTTGAGTTTAAAACTTGATATTACAACTGTATAGAAATACCGCATCACAGGAATTGATCCTTAAATGTGCAGAAAATAAAATTTTGATAATTATTAATTTGTTGATGGACTAAACTGAAAAATTATCATTCATTTTTTCTAAAGGACTCGTGGTCATCAAGTGATAAGTCTGATCTCTCTATCTCTTTTAGCAAAAAAAGAAATATAAAAGAACATACTCTCTACAAAAAAAAAAAAGAGAAAAGGAAAATGAAGAGTTTGAGAGAACATTGCCGAACCTCTTTATCGGGTTCAACAAAAGTGTTTTCGTCTAAGGAACAAAGAAAATCGGCACAAAAGACTTATTCTCTTGAAAGATATCGTAGCCATTGATACAACATAAGTTGTGTGCAAGAGAAGGAGAATGAATGCTAGACATTCATATTAAATTTAAGTACATAAATTAGCGCTAATGAAACAAGATATTGATTCCGCTCAAATTTAAAGTTCAATAAGGTGGTCACGAGCTATTAAACTAGATTTATCATATGTACTTCAGAGAATCCTTAATTCGTGGATTCTTTTCTAGAACAATGGAATAGCACTGGACCTCCCTATACAGCTACAGAGCTCTAGAGCTCCTGAAAATGAAAACGGTACAAAGGGATTGGAAGAATCTCAACTTGATTTCGTAAGGTCAGGGATCAATGGCCCATTGGCTGGACCTTCTTGTTCAAATTCTTAGAAAAGCCATAGGTCAAGTACCCTACTCAGAGGATACTTTCTTTTGTTTATTCTTTTTATCATTCATTGTTTTTTTTTTGCATTTCCTTTGTCATTTGACGTAATACTTGGTCTAGATGGCTTCATTAAATATATTTACTTTGTTAAGTGTGGATGGAAATGCAGAAATTGTGATACGAATAACTTGCGATTCTCTAGAGAGTTTTTATAATGGATAATTTCGGATGTGTCACTCAAAATTGAGAAAATTTCAGAAATGTCATCAGAATTTATATCATATTTGTTATACAAAATCGGTACTATCTTCTTTTTTTCAAAAAGACAAAAATGTCTCTGTTATGGTTACTTCGGATCCGAGTTCACCGCGGCCACCACCTGCCTCGTCACTGGAGCCGCTTCGAAGGTTGTCATAATTGACTCCAAGATTGATTTTGAAGAAGGAGAATGTCAACTAATGTCAGTACAAGAGGGGAAAAAATCATGATAGGAGCATTTTTGTCTTTTTTAGAAGTGATAAAAAAGAAGGTATCAACGATTCTGAGTGACAAATATGAAATAAATCGATTCTGGATGACATTTTTGTCTTTTTTTAGAAGTGGTAAAAAAAGAAGGTATCAACGATTTACTGTTTCCTAATCTACCCTATTAGCTGTCTGACTAATTGTCTAATTACAGTGATTTCATATAATCTCAAGTATGGTAATTGATATACTAGCTGTTGGCTTTAATTTCTTGTGAGCTGTTGATTATTTGAGCAAATGATCTCAAAGCTTGCTGTTGTATCAAGGTCTGATCTTCAACACTCGTTTTCTTTTCTCGCCTTTTCCAATATGATTGATTAAGTTGACAAATATATAAATTCATTCCAACTGACAAATAAAGTAATAATACAGTGGTGAAACAATAAATGACGCTATTCTAGATACGATGCTTTTGTTAATGCATAGATAACATACACTATATACTATGGGTGCGTTTGGATCATGTCATGGTCAGTGCAAAAATAGTGCTATTTAGATTAGTGGTTGAAATAGTGATTATTTTTTGCTATCTAGGTTAGTGCAAAAATAGTGCTAATTTTGTGTTATCTAGATTAGTGAAAATGTTGTTTGGATTGCACATTTGGAGTAGTGATAGTGATAATTAGTAAAATAATAAATTATTTTAGTTTTTGTAACGATAATAAAATAATAAAATATTGATATCAATTTATAATATAAGAATAATACAATAATAATAAATGATAATAATAAAATATGATAATTACAATAATAATAATAAAATAATAAAATAATGACAATTACAATCATAATAAATGACAATTATAATAATAATAAAATAATAATAATTACAATAATAATAAATAATAATGACAATTATAATAATACTAATAAAACAATAATGACAATAATAATAATAAAATAATGACAATTAAAATAATAATAATAATAATGACAATTATAATAATAATAAAATAATGATAAATACAATAATAATAATAAAAATAATAATAATGACAATTATAATAATACTATAAAATAATAATGACAATAATAATAATAAAATAATGAAAATAATAATAATAATAATGACAATTGTAATAATATAATAAAATAATGATAATTAAAATAATAATAAAATAATAATAATGACAATTATAATAATACTAATAAAATAATAATGACAATAATAATAATAATAAAATAATGACAATTAAAATAATAATAAATAATAATAAAGACAATTATAATATAATAAAATAACGATAATTACAATAATAATAATAAAAATAATAATAAAATAATGACAATTAAAATAATAATAATATCAAGATGATGATTACAATGTAGTAAAATAATAATTTTGCTAACCATGACATATGCTAATTTGCTAATCCTACCATTTTATTGAATTAGCAAAATAGCACTAACTAACATTACTCATAACTTACTTAATCATGTTTGGATCACATTTTTATGTGGATAGCAACTCTTATTCATAATTAGTGCTATTTTTGGTGATCCAAACACACCCATATTAAGTATTAGCACAAACATATAACATATCATCTTCAGTTAATTTTATTAGTGACGGAATGCAAAATGGAGCTTTCGATTATCAGTAGAAGGTCCATGGATGCTTGATCAAATCAATGTTCCAACTTGCCCAAAAACAGAAAGGACGCTGATACAGTGCCTTGTGTCTTGCTCTTTAGTTCTCTCGTCGTCACTGACGCGCGAGTTCCGCATGAGACCCACGCTTTAACTTTAAAAAAACTCTTTTTTTTAGACATCTCAGAACAAAACACAGAACACCGCAAGTTTTTCAAATAGAAAAGCAACTAAAGATATTCCAATCAGCTATATATTCTTTTGGTCGAAGTTCGAACCTTGGGTTAAATTAAATATTCCCGCATCGACTCCTTATCATAAATCTGATCAAATCTTACGGATGGGATGTGTTTTTGGCTTAGAGAGGGACCGCGCTCTCTTCTTGTTACATTTTCTGCAATTATCCCTTTATTTATCTTTTTTTTTTTTGAGATAAAAGGTGAGTATCTGTTTTCCAATTTTAAATATTCGTAAAGAACTATAATTATGAATATTCATAAAGAATTTTCCTGTCGTGTATCGATCTGTATTTAGCATATTCTTTTGCGTATTTTTTTTTTTGTTAATGAGAAACAAGACGTATACACCTTTCTATAAACAATAAATTAATTATTGAATGTGTTTGGAACTTCCTGGCATATATAGTTCTATTTTACAGAAACAACACGTATGCTATTTGGGAAAAAAAAGGAAGAAAGCAGACATCTATGTCGGAGGGGGAGCGGAGTTAGAAAATTAATATATGAAGCTGAATTAGAATTATTGTATAATTTAATTTTATAAGGTAAGACACAAGATTTTTATGTAGGAAGTCTAGAGTTGAAGTCCAACAAAGACTATTTTAGGAGAATTTTAAATTTATTTTTTGATTTTTTTTTGTGAACGTGTGTGTTGTAAGTCTACGAACAATGAATAAAAAAAATTGTCAAGGCGTGAGTTGGAATAATGAACAAATTCATTATGTGCCAATTGCATAGGATATGCTCTTTAAGTCCTGTAAACCTCCTAGTGCAGGACACATTCTAGTCCGATATATGTATTTATTGTAATTTGATGCTTTTTTGTGTGACTTTATACGAGGACAATAGTGTCTCTCTCCAAAGGAATTCGCTATGATTTTCTCTTTCTATCAAATAGAAACAAATTAGTACTAAATGAAATGTTTATTATTTTATTTTTTATTAATTAATTATTCAGATTTCGTATATAAAGATCATATGGTCATGAAATGAATTATTCCAAAAGAAAATTTACGTGGAAGCCCATGAAAAATCCAGAAATAAAAATAAAATATTACAGAAACGAGAAAGTTTTGTCACACTTTAATATTCAGGTAAAATTTTCATTTATCCATTATTTGAAATTTAAGAAAATAATGTATACAAAATATAATTAGATCCGACACTCAATTTTTTCGAAGTTATGAAAGTCTTCCTCGAGAACTTGTTTGAATTTGGATTTGAAATCTATGCAATATATGAGTATAAAAAAGACTTGTAACTTGCTCGGGAGCAACTTACATAAGCTCACAATTTAAGGAGTTAGCTCGGCTAAGTTCACAATAGCACATATTATCTCCTCATACTTGTCTTTTGAATTGTGAGCTGCTAACCTACCACCTACAATTCGATATAATATATATTCTTTTGTTGGTTAATTTTTATTGATTTGTCTTATAAATTTTGATTTAAAACTTAATTTTGATTTAATGAATAGAATCCCACTAATTCGTACTTTGTATTAATATTAAGTTACTGAAATAAACATGTACTTAGATAACAAACTAACAAAAACTCGCCCGAAATTGGTTCCAAAAGACTCTTACTGTTTAGCTCGGTTTAGGCTCGTATTGACTTATAATATGTACTTTGTATTAAAGTCATTAAAATAAGTAACTAACTAACAAAACCATTCGAGCTCGATTTGTATTTTTTTGAGCTCAACACGAATCGAACACGAACGAGCTAGACTCAGTTTGTTGAATAGTCATTACTCGTGAACTATGGGAACACTATCAATTACTAATATCCTGACTCAAATAAGATTTGTATTTTTTTTCTGCTACATGTAAACTCAGTATGTGTGTTACTTAGATTTGAAAAAGGAGTGCTAACTACAATTTAGAAATTTGTTTTTTTCTATTGTAGGATCTTTTTATTGCAAAATTATGCAAGATACACTGTTCAATTGTATAAGGTACTCTTTTTCAAACAAAAATCAAAACATTTATTTTTGAACGAAAAAAAATCTTTGTAATTTTTTTTGAGTGATTGAAATGATTACCCCATATTAAAAATTCCAGGTAATTCACTAATTCTCAACCAATTTAGACATTCCAGAAATATCATGAGAAACAAAAGTAGAGGATCTAGAATATTGGTTCTCCTTTGACCTTGGCATCTTTTGGAATTCCTTTTTTGTTTGCAGTGAAAAAGGGTTTGCAGGCTTATTTTCATCCTTTTCTTTTACTTTACAACATCTGACCATCACAAAATATCAAAAGATATGCACACGGACAGAAATATTTCATTCATTGAACTATATTAGTGTTTACCAAACGGGCGGACACGGGCGGGCACAGGCACAGGTTGCTCGGGTCACGGATTGCACCGGTATGGGTTGTACGGGTGAGACGGGTTGAATTTGGGATGATGATCCAAACCCGCCCATTGACCCGTTGGGCGGGACGGGGCGGGTACAGGCGGGTCACATGTTTAATGTTTTTTAATAAAAAAGTTTCAAATAACCCAAAAAATTCCAATAAACTAGAAAAAATTGGGAAAAAATAGTTGGAAATATTGCAAATTAATGTCAAGTTTATTTTTTTCATATGAACTTATTTTTAAATTAAAATTTGAAAAAAATCATAAAAATATTCGAAGTGTTAGTAAAGAAAAAACTAAAAAAATTAACGTTTTTCGTATAACTTGATTTTTTCCCTTAAATTATTTTCTTTGAAAAGTAACAAAATAAAATAACCTTAGAAAATAAAAGAAAATAAATAAATAAATAAAAGAACCTTAGAGAAGAAAATAAACACTTAGAAATGTTGGGACGGGTTAGGCACAGGGGTGGATCCATACCAAAATTAAGTAGCGACACATTTATTGAAATTAAGCAGTTAATAGTCCAGTTTGAAATCAAGCATCCTTCTAAATTTAGGCTATAATTTTTTGAATCCAACTAAAATTTAGTACTCGAAACTTCATTTCAAAATCAAGCAGCGCTACAGGCCTAGTCTTGCCCATGCATAAGTCCGCCCCTGATTGGGCGGATTGGGGACGGATTACGTGCGGGTTACGGGTCACGAGCACGGGCGGAGGCTAGTTGGAGACGAATTAGGAAGGGACGAGTTACCACAGGTGAAATTTCAAAGGGTGACTCAAATCCGTATGAAACTCGCCCTTGACTAGAGTACGGACGGGCACGAGTTGAGTCCACAAGCGAACACGGACGGGCGACGAAAGCAGGCGGACGCGGATCAGTTTGACCCATACGAAATTTGTCACAACACTAAACTATATAAATCAAATTCTCGTTTGCATAGGTACTTGAATTTATATGGCATTTAATTTATTACTTTGTACGTACAACAAATATTCCGTTAACTTTCATCAAGACTTCCGTTAGTACTATTAGGCTTAGTAAGGCCACATCTCGTACAATAATGTCACCACAACGCCCCATTAGTGTCCATTAATAGTTTTATCATTAACACAATAACACGTAAATCATTAAGTACTTTTGAATGCATCAAATATTTTTTTTTTTCCTTAGCAAAGAGGGGTGAAACATCCCAACAATTTTTTTACTGTTCACAGAAGATTGCACATGATTTCTCTAACATCGATCATTCTAACGAACTATCATTTGAGGTACTAAAACATTTGCGAATTAATGAAATAGTTTGTCAACATAAAAGATCAACAGTGTCAGGGGCGGAATCCAAATTTTTTTCAGATGTTCAAAATTTAGGTCTTTTTTATTCATAGTGGTTCAAAATGATGCATATTTAAAAAAACTTTCAAATTATAAGCATATTTTGTAGAATTTTTTCAATTACACAGTCATTTTTTAATTTTTTTTCAGGATGGATCAGCTGCCCTGAATCTTAGTGACTCTGCCAGTGAGCAGTGCAACTACATGATGTTCATCCAACTGTTCATCGTCTATTTTATTTAGTATGAACGTCTGTTTTATTTAGTCTGCAATTCATGCATTATGTGTAAATCATTGAGGACAGTGTAGAGCGAAAACGTTTAGAAGAATGGACGATATATCTTTTCATTTTTATTCATTTCTAAAGTTAGCTAGAAAAACAGAAATGAGAGAGCGATTTGAGAACTGTTAGTTGTACTCTTTCTTTATAGTCCGTTAAAATTAGCTATGAATATTGTGCTAATTCATATTTACTTCATTTATTCGCTAAATCACCCCCCTAAACATGCTAGTATTTTACAATAAACCAGTATCGCATACTTGTCCTATTTTGCGATATGATTACCTTTAAGCTGACACAAATTTAATCTAAGCGGTTGCATGTATAGCAAACTGGTGCAACACGGCCCGAAGTGGATCGCCGTTTGAATTAAACGAAAAAAAGAAAACAAAAATCCTAGGGAAACAATTTCCATACTTGATCCCTCTTTTCAGGTAATAATTTTTTTAATTCAAGGAACAAATATGCTTGTTTCTAAAAATGTATTGCGTAATTTGGGCTTTCTTTTCTATTATTCTTTTAGAAGCAGTTCTATATACTATTGCCAAAATTTTAACCGTCCCCTCCCAACCAAAAAAAGAAAATTACCTAAATTAAATTAACGATCCAAAAGATAATATTACCGGTGAATAAAAATCCTACAAAAAACTAAAAGAAAAATGTTATCCTATAAAGTTGTTCGTGAACGTTCGATCGGAATCAAATAGAGGAAATCATTAATTATGTGTGTGATAGAATCTCTATCATTACAAACAACAATGGCAGTGAAAATACGGAGTTGCAACAAGAGATGCATGTTCCCTGGCTCCCCTCAAAGAACCCTTCTTTGTGCGGCCTAAAAGGGTTTCAGTCACCATTATTCCCTCCTTTTAGTCTTCTTTTACTCCCTCTTGCAGTTGCAACCAATTATTATTCCACATTATTTTCTTCCCTATCCCTGGTCCCTGGCCCACCAAATCACTCCACACCTCTATATAACCATGCAAAACCCCAATGCTGCTACATCACCAACCTAGCTAGCTCTCATTCTCAACTTTCAAAACCTATCTCCATTCAAGCAACTAGGTATATACAATAACAAATGGCATCAACAGGTGCGCAATGGTCGGCAAAGGAGAACAAGCTATTCGAGAGGGCGTTGGCAGTTTACGACAAGGACACACCAGACCGTTGGTATAAGGTGGCACGCGCCATAGGCGGCGGGAGGACAGCTGAGGAGGTCAAGCGCCACTATGAAATACTTGTAGAAGATATAAAAAAGATCGAGTCAGGCCGGGTGGCTTTCCCTAATTACAACTAGCTAATTAGGTTGGTACATAATCATATATCAGTACTTATTAATTACTCTAATTCAATATTAATTAATGGGAACTTTCTTGTCTTCTACTATTTGTTTGATAGAAAAAGCTACAATATACTTCACATATCACGTTCTAAAATAGGACCTCATGCTAATTATTAATTAACATATCATATACAAATGCTCTATAATACACTTCTTATACTGCTTGTACGGTCTTACATATTCACATCATAAAAAAAGTCACGTCGAATGAAGCAGATATACTTATGCATGCATGCCATTTAATCCATGCCTAAAAAATGAGTATATATATATCATATATGATGTGGCACAAAATGATACGGCAAGTGATCAGACATGTATACTATATATATATATATATAACTCAAAACCAACCCATGATTTGGGCTTTATATATATCTACATATTTCCATCTATGTAATTGTATAGATACCAACGGGCCGAGCCTATCAAATCCATTTCTCTGCTTAAGAATTTTTCACAGTTTGTTCAAGGCATGGCAAGGCTGGAAGTAAAATTGTTTATTTCTTTTATACACACAAATTGGCATGTGGTTACTGGTTAGATTTTTGTATGACATCTACCTCTAGTTCTGTTACACAACCTAATATTGCTACTGTTTTTGTAGGTTTCAAGTAGTGAAGCTCTTCTGAAGAACAAGCGACACAAGAGCTTTAGATCAATTTGCTAAAACGGGCATTATATACAGATTTCATGAATAGTTATATGTAGTTGCTCAACGCTAAATGTTGAAGGTTTATTTGTCTTAACTAATTAGTGTTAATGCGTTTGATTAGTAGATGCAGACAAAAGTTGTTAGTTTGCAAAAATACTTAAATGTTCTTATTTAGTGTGCTTTCAATCAGGTTTGTACAATGATTCAGCAATGATATAAAATAAAAAAAATGTGTTGATAGTTGATACTTGTGCAAGTAGCTTATCGTAATATGTACATTTGTTGGCGCAGAAAAAAATTCATATTATTTTGTTCTTTTTGACAACTACATACACAAGTCATCTAAACAACTTCCAACTGGCAGACCAAGAAATTCACTTCTTTTTTTCCCTTTCATCTAGTTGGTTTGAATTAAATTTTCCCTTTAATCAAATTTTCTCAAAAATAATAAGAAAACCCCTGATTCTCTAATGACAATTATTAATATTTGTCTCAACAGAAGAAAAAGAATATATATAGAAAAACAAGTAAAATGAATTCGATATAGAAAAACATCTCATGACCATATCTAAAATAGAATGATTTGGGATCAGAAAGTTAAACGATACCTCTAAATCTAATGTGTACCACTAATATTTTGCGGCGATGTCGGCCCAAAAGGCCCGTGCAGACTGCAGATGATGTTTATGCAGATAAAGGTATCTTTCCTATGGGAAGATTCAAAGTTGATGCAACATGTTACATGTACTATTTGAAATTTGAAATTTGAAATTTGAATTTAAGAAAAAAAGAGATTACAGATGACATCAAAATATCTGACTGGCTGTGTTAATTCCCCGAAGCTCTCCAGCTCTCGCCACCCATTAAATAATAAATAATGAGCCATGCATTATTTATTATTTATGTAGATTAATCGTGTTTTAGATTATATGCAATTTAAATGTCATTTTATATTAGAGAAAATCATATTTAAACTTACAAGAATGAGTTGCCTCAAATTTGTATATCGTCCACGAAAACTATGTCAATTTAACTCGAGCCTGAGGAACATCCCCAAGTCAAAATTATTCATAGGCATCCAGAAATTCCAAAAGTCATTTTGAGAACACACAATAACAGCTGATTCCCACGATAATAAAACTAACAATAGCATCATCCATAGATAATTCTAAATCTGCCATGACATTTTAATTTGTCCTCTGATTCAATTATCCATATCTCGCATCGCACGAACCCAAGTTGGCAAGCCATACAGCTTAATGAATCCCTCAGCATGTTTCTGGTCATAAGTCTGGCCATTCTCAAATGAAGAAATATCCTCCCTGTACAGGCTATAGGGACTGGTACGGGAGGTGACGCTGAATGCTCCCTTGTACAACTTCATCCGTACCGACCCAGTGGTAGTCTCAGTGATCTTGTCCATAAAAGCATCCAATGACTCGCGTAGTGGGTCAAACCATCGACCCGAATAAACCAATTCAGCATACTTCAACGCGTTTATGTCTTTGAATTGCATGGTCTCCCGGTCAAGGGTTAGTGATTCAAGTTCACGCACAGCACGCCACATAATGGTACCACCTGGTGTCTCATAGACACCACGGGATTTCATACCAACCAGCCGGTTTTCAACCATGTCGTTGCGGCCAATACCATGCTTGCCACCAATTGTGTTTAGTTCAGCAAGGAGAGAGGCAGGGGTAAGCTTCTTGCCATTTATAGAAACTGGGACACCTTTGACAATACCAATATCCAAGTACCTACAAATGCAAATAATAGAATTTGCAAAATAATTTTTATTGTATAAATGAAGGATTAATACTTTCACTGATCCAGGTGCCAACAAGTAAGCAGGCACATTATACACAAAGGCACAAATTTATAATGCAAAGTTCAAGAAAGAAAAAGTAAAAACAGCAAAGAGATGTAAATGGAAACAAGTATATAGAAGCCAGTTTATACAGTTGTATTGTATTGGGGTATTAACTAGTTAAAAAAAGTTCCCAAAATTATAATTAACAAACTTTTAATTTAGTTAATAAAATGGTAATGAAAGAAGTCCTTACTCAGGTTCATTAGGAGCATCAACTGGGTTGACACTCATCATGTACATGCCCTCCTCTGGCTCATTAGCTGGATCCTCCAATATATCCCCCTATAGTAAAAAATAATGCAAGACAGGATTAAAACAGATAATTAACAATTTCTCCCATAACTCTGCAACATGAGAAATAAGAGAACACAATTCTAAACATTCAAACCATTGCAACTGGTTTCTATAATATATAAAGAGGCGGTTATCATGTTTTAGAGGGGAATGTATGATATTTCCCATTATGCTGCGGCATATATACATTATAACATTATGCTGATACTTGCTACAGAATATAAATGACTTTAGTAAAATAACAAAAGTACAACTAATTTATAATGTAAAAATAAAAAAGTAACCTCGTGGCTAAGATGCCAGAGGTTGCGGTCACGGCTATAAATGGATTTCTTTGTGACTGGTACAGGAATATTGTGCTTCTTTGCATACTCAATAGCATCTTCACGGCCAGTTATATCCCACTCCCGCCATGGTGCCACCACCTTCAGTTTGGGGTTCAATGCAAAGAATGTCAGCTCAAACCGCACCTGCAAAATTAGAAATAACAATAAATTTAACAGAAGTAATAACAAAGAAATAATTTAGCGAGACCAAATGTTAGTAAAAGGATCATCCAAGGTATCATTAACAGTCCATAAGAACTAACAGGACCTGATCATTTCCTTTCCCAGTGCACCCATGAGCCACCGCATCAGCACCGACTTCTCTTGCAACATCGACCATCGCCTATTATAAGAAAGGGAATTTATTAACTATTATGTTAAATAAACTCTATAGAGCATAGACCATAAGACCGGTATCATATAAATAGAAGGTACATGTTCTCTGCATGGATTCTGAAAAGAAATGGAAATTGGCAGGTTTTGCCTTCTTTATCAAAAAAAGGCCATGCAGTTCATAGATGTTGTCCAGAAAGACTTGTGCTACTTCTAAGGTGGATGTGAATCGGAAAATAATGAGCAAACTAGGCCAATTCAATTTGACATATGGAAATAACTTATAACAAAGAAAAAAATCTCATGAAACTTGCATCAAATTTGCCAAGGCTTTGCATCATTTAATAACGGAATAACTCAATTTGACAACCCTAAGCATCAAATTTGCCAAATTGACCATCAAAGCTTGGGTCATTACGCATAATCCATTTCAAAAGAAAAAGGGTCCAGGGAAGCAATACCAGACAATATAATAAACTTGGGGCAGCAAACATTAGCACCAGCTCAGGTTCGATATGGGTCAACACTATTTCATCAATATTTTACAATGGGTCAGACCCTTGTTGCACTCACTAGGTTACAGGTCAACCTGACCCAATAAAGTACAACTAGTTCAAATATAATAATTATTTTACATAGTAAACAAACTTTGGAGAAGAGTTGGTTTGACAGTTGACTTCTCTCCTGACCACATGAGTTTGATTCCCAGTTTTGAGTTTTCATTTTCCAAGGATTTGAACTACATTTCCCGCTCCAGTCCAACTAAACTATTCTGTAAAATAAGCAATGATAAACAGACAGACACACTCGTGACCCAGACCATTCCAACCCTACTTGTACCGAGTCAGAGGTCTGACCCGAACCCAACCCACTAACCAATCTGGACAGCTTGGGTCAGGCTGGGATGGGTCATCATTGCTGCCCCTAGTAGATACTAGCTGGAGATATGAAAAGTTACGACAGGAATATACAAAAAACCTTGGCAATGACAGGACGAGCCATGGAAGTACCCAGCAAGTACTTTCTTTCATAAATGGCACCGGCACGAATGCATGGGTAAATGAAATCCTTCACAAATTCTTCCTTCAAATCCTTCACCACCAGTTGGCTTGCACCGCTTGCTTTTGCCTTTTCCTCCAGTCCTTCCAGCTCCAAATCTCCCTACATAACAGGACCGCAACAACCAACTGAAAAATAATTTACAATAAAGGAAGTAGACAGATTGATTCCTAAAGTATAATTTTTTTATACTGTCCAAAAGGGATAAATATATCAACTGAAACAAGTAAATGTTAACCAAAAACCCACAATAATATCCATGTTTCCCAAAAACGAAGCATGGCATCAACAATGGTAATGAAGATGTATACTAAGTTGATATACCAAGGCCAAACTATTTGATTGTTTTCTTTTTGAAAAGAACTAACAATTAGAGAGCTGTAAAAGAGCCAAATTTATGGAGAGTACAAGAAGAGGGCAAAAATCAAATTCAAAAAACCATCAAACACATTACTTGCTTCCTTAAATTGAAAATTCACTCAAACAATTTTAATCTGTATTCAAGTTAGTTTTTCAAAGTGAAATATGACCGCATAACAAAATCACTTACATGAGTAAATTTGAAATTGATCTATAGAACGTATAAAGAATGGACCACTTACTTGTCCCACATCAGCAGTGAAGCATACAACCTCACATCCATAATTTTCCCTAAGAACAAGGCAAGATAAAGAGAATGAAATTGTGGCAATGTGATGTTTGTCAAATTTGTATTCAACACATATTGTCGATACTCAGTTTATTGTATTTTAAAATATTTTTATACCTAAGCCATCTGACTATAACAGAAGTGTCCAGGCCACCACTATATGCTAACACAACCTTATTGACTGTTTCCTTCTTACTAGTTAATGCTTCAGGTACAGCTGCATATAAGAAGAAGACTGAAGTTAACATAAAGCAAATACAAAGATTTTAACAGATGTTACAATATATCTATTGAGAGTTTGAGACTAAAATTTTCAGTTATTTTGGACAAACTATTGAGTTGTCTGAATTAATTTATATTTCTAAATTCCAATCACAGGCTAACATATCTGAAGGCTTTATCAAAATAAATAACCATTTATATCACTCTACAATTCTACAGTTCATTCAGATAAATGAAAATGGAACAGAACAATTGGGGTCCTCGATATAAAATACCAATGTGAGTTGAGCTCAGGCTTCTGCATTTTATTCCAGAAGAAAAGTTTAACCTTGCTCCAGCCTGATTTCATACAAACAAAGAAATTATCATTTATAACACTGTAAAAGTCAAAGATAATGAGACATTATGTGAACTATAGGAACCTGAAGGATATGAGGCTTCTTTAGACATCCCACTCTCTCATGATGCGTGTCAAGGCCTTCATGAAGAGGAATGTTTATGCTAGTTAAGATAATTGGTACTGACAAACAACTAGTAACGATGATAACGGAGGGAAATGATTTCAAGCTTACCTTTGTTAGTAAAAGAATCAAATAGGTCTTTGGCACTTTAAGTGAATTACATACATTAGCATCAACACAGATAGTGATATATTACCATCATACCATCCTAAATTCTCCAATTCACTGCTCTATCATCAAATTGTTCGACTTCTATGATGACCAACTTTTGTACTCAAGTTAGCATCATCATAATAAAGGTCTTAGGTGAAATTATTAAGAGTGTTTACTATATCAAACACATCTATTAGTAAAAAAGAAAATAAATTTGACAGAGACTTTCTTTGTGTTGATTTACCCAAATTTCAAATGATGGCATTTAAAAGGATTCATTTCAGGACTGGAAAGAAAGAAACGTGTGTTAACCATGTCTGGATTACAGTCTTAATCTCATCTAAAAGGACGCATGAAGAGGATCAAGTTGAAGGAAAAAGAGACACTCGGACTGTGAATCAAATCAGAATATAATGTAATTTATTTTCCAAACAATGTTCAACCCAGGGCCATGGGAAGGAAAGGGATCAATGGAAATAGAGACGGAGAGGGAGAGGGAGAGGGAGAGGGAGAGAGAGAGAGAGAGAGAGAGAGAGAGAGGGAGAGGTACATACCGCTGCTCGGAGACAGTAGAGGAAAGGAAGATGCAGGAACTGTGGTGCGCAGAAGGATAGGAGAGCAAAACGCCATCTTTTTCTTAGGCTAAGCGAGGAGAAGGTTTAGCTTTATGTTTTTAGGGTTTAAGGTTCTGTCGGGTTAAGAGGTGGCGATGAGCGTAGCGGTCGACTCGACTGTGTGTCGACTGGAGAGTGGCGACGATGGCCACTGGAGGCGAGGAGGCGAGAGTTGGAAAATTTTCATAGAGGGCCAAGCTCTCAAAAATTTCAAAAGATATGGCTAATGGCACTCCAAAAATTACACAGAAAGCAAAAAACGCAACTGCTTCTTCGTTGTCTTTTAGTGAAAAGTTACCACTCTTAAATGTAGTATTCGAACATGAAACACCTCTCGTAGTAAGCTATAATGCTTTATTGAGTTTTCTAGAAAGGTTACCTCATAAATGAAGTACGGACATAAAGTACTTAGAGTTGTATTCTATGCTTCTTCGTCGTGGTGTAATGAAAGGTTACCTCCCTTAAATGAAGTATTCGAAGAAGAAACACTTCTTGTAGTAGGCTATGACGCTTTGTGGAGTATTCTTGAAAAATACCATCCATAAATGAAGTACTCCGACATGAAGCACTTAGAGTGATATTATATGCTTCTTAGTGATGTTTTAGTGAAAGGTTAACAATTAAAAAAAAATACTTGAAGAATTAACACTTTTCGTAGTAGGCTAGATGCTTTGTGGAGTTTTCTTGAAAGATTACCACCCATAAATGAAATACTACGATCAGAAAGACTTCTCTAGTATGTTATGATAATTTGTGGAGTTTTATTGAAAGGTTACCACACATACATGAAGTACTCGAATTAAAAACACATATCATTCTAGGATCAGATGCTTTGTGGTATTTTCTTAAATGGTTACCGTTCATAAATGATGCACTCAGACATGAAGCACTTAAAGTGGTATTCTATGCTTATTTGTTGTGTTTTAGTGAACGTTACCATTCTTAATTGTAGTACTGGAAGAAGAAAAACCTCTCGTAGTAAGTTATAATGTTTTTTGAAATTTTGTAGAAAGGTTATCACCCATAAAAGAAGCACGAACATGAAGCACTTAGAGCGTTATTTTATGCTTCTTCGTGGTGTTGTAATGAAAGGTTACCGCCCTTAAATGAAGTACTCGAAGAAGAAACACTTCTTGTAGTAGGCTATGATGCTTTGTGAGTTATTCTTGAAAAAATTACCATCCATAAATGAGTACATGATAAGAAATACTAATCATACTAGGATCAGATGCTTTGTTGTGTTTTTTTGAATGGTTACCATCCATAAATGAAGTATTCGAACATGAAGCACATAGTGTGGTATTATATGCTTCTTCGTGATATTTTAGTAACGGTTACCACCCTTAAATGAAGTACTCGAAGAAGTAACACTTTTCGTAGTAGGCTATGATACTTTGCGGAGTATTCTTGAAATGTTACCACCCATAAATGAAGTATTCCAATCAGAAAGACTTCTCGTAGTATTTACAACCCATACATTACGTACTTAGATTAGAAACACTTCTAGTACTAGAATCAGATGATTTGTGGTGTTTTCTTGAATGGTTACCACCAAGCTTTTAAAAAGCGGCGATAAAGCGCCGATAAAACGGATATAGCGGAAATTTTGCTATAACCGCACGATTTATTTCAAACACGCCGATAAAGCGGTTTTTGGCGATAAAGCGGAATTTAACGGTGATAAAACGGATGACGGTTTGAAAAAAAGCGGTGATAAAGCGGATATATCGGTACTTTTGTTCAAATGATCATAACTTTTGACTCTAACTCCGATTTTAGTGATTTTTTATGCGTTGGAAAGATTACGACAAGCTCTATATTTGTTCCATACATAACTTACAAATTCTCATCAACAAACTAGTTAAATTCAGATTTTTTTTCAAATCAACAGACCAAAAGAATTGTTTAGGTCAACAGTATTTTCTTATATGTTGCATTTTTCTATTAAAGACATAAGAGAGATGCATAATTTCTTGATAAATTTATTTAATTTAGTAATTTCATTGATATTCTTGACAATTTGCTTTAACATAATGTATATGTAGAAAATAGCGATGTTGTGGTTTATCGTCCGCTTTATCACCGCTATACCACTAAACGCTAAATGACTTCTGCACCGTTATGGACCGCTATACGCTATTTAAAACCTTGGTTACCACTCATAAATGAAGTACTCAAACATGAAGCACTTAGAGTGTTATTTTGTGCTTCTTCGTTGTCTTTTAGTGAAATGTTACCACTCTTAAATGTAGTACCCGAAGAAGAAACACCTCTCATTGTAAGCTATAATGTTTTGTTGAGTTTTCTAGAAAGGTTACCACTCATAAATGAAGTACGAACAGGAAGCACTTAGAGTTGTATTCTATGCTTCTTCGTGGTGGTGTAATGAAAGGTTGCCGCCCTTAAATGTACTCGAAGAATAATCACTTCTTGTAGTAGGCTATTATGTTTTCTGGGGTATTCTTGAATAAATTCCATCCATAAATAAAGTACTTGATAAGAAACACTTCTCGTACAAGGATCAGATGCTTTGTTGTGTTTTTTGAATGGTTACCATCCATAAATGAAGTACTCGGAGATGAAGCACTTAGAGTGCTAATTCTATGCTTTTTCGTTGTGTTGTAATGAAAGGTTACCACCCATACATGAAGTACTCGGATTAGAAGTACTTCTCATACTAGGATCAGATGCTTTGTGGTGTTTTCTTAAATGGTTACCACCCATAATAGAAGAATTCGAACAGGAAGCACATAGAGTGTTGCTTCTTCGTTGTGTTTTAGTGAAAGGTTGTCACTCTTAAATGTAGTACTCGATGAAGAAATACCTCTTGTAGTAATCGATAATGCATTTTGGAGTTTTCTAGAAAGGTTACCACCCATAATTGAAGCACGAAGATGAAACACTTAGAGTGGTATTTTATGCATCTTCGTGGTGTTATAATGAAATGTTACCTCCCTTAAATGAAGTACTCGAATAAGAAACACTTCTTGTTGTAGGCTATGATGCTTTGTGAGGTATTCTTGAAAAAATACCATCCATGAATGAAGTACTCGATAAGAAACACATCTCGTACAAGGATCAGATGCTTCGTTGTGTTTTTTGAATGGTTACCATTCATAAATGAAGTACTCGAACATGAACACTTAGAGTGTTATTCTATGCTTCTTCGTGGTGTTGTAATGAAATGATACTGCCCTTAAATGAAGTACTTGATGATGAAATACTTTTTGTAGTAGGCTATGATGCTTTGTGGGTTATTCTTGAAAGGTTACCACCCATAAATGAAGCACTTCGATCATAAAGACATCTTGTAGTGGTATTTGATAGTTTGTGGAGTTTTCTTGAAAGGTTACCACCCATACATGAAGTACTCGGATTAGAAATACTTCTCATACTAGGATCAGATGCTTTGTGGTGTTTTCTTGAATGATTACCATCAATAAATGAAGAACTCGAACATGAAGCACATAGAGTGGTATTCTATGCTTCTTTGTTGTGTTTTAGTGAAAGATTACCACTCTTAAATGTAGTACTCGATGAAGAAACACCTCTCGTAGTAATCTATAATGCCTTTTGAGTTTTCTAGACATGTTACCATCCATAAATGATGCACGAAGATGAAGCACTTAGAATGGTATTCTATGCATCTTCGTGGTGATGTAATGAAAGGTTACTGCCCTTAAATGAAGTACTCGAATTAGAAACACTTGTAGTAGGCTATGATGCTTTGTGGGGTATTCTTGAAAAAATACCATCCATAAATGAAGTACTCGATAAGAAACACATCTCGTACAAGGATCAGATGCTTCGTTGTGTTTTTTGAATGGTTACCATCCATAAATGAAGTACTCGTACATGAAGCACTTAGAGCGGTATTATATGCTTCTTCGTGATGTTTTAGTGAAAGGTTATCACCCTTAAATGAAGTACTCGAAAACTAACACTTCTCATAGTAGGCTATGATGCTTTGTGGAGTATTCTTGAAAGGTTACCATCCATAAATGATGTACTCGGATCAGAAACGCTTCTCGTAGTCAAATAAGATGCTTTGTAATGTGTTCATGAATGGTTAATACCGAAAAAAGAAGTACTTTGACATGAAGCACTTAGAGTTGTATCCTATGCTTCTTCGTGTTATTTTAGTGAAAGGTTGCCGCCCTTAAATGAAGTACTTGAAAAAGAAACACTTCTCGTTGTAGGCTATGAAAGATAACAACCCATAAATAAAGTATTTTGATAAGAAAGACTTCTCATACTATGATCAGATGGTTTGTGGTATTTTTTGAATGGTTACCATCAATAAATGAAGTACTCAGACATGACGCACTTAGAGTGGTATTATATGCTTCTTCGTGATGTTTTAGTGAAAGGTTACCACTCTTAAATGAAGTACTCGAAGAAGTAACACTTTTCGTAGTAGGCTATGATACTTTGTGGAGTATTCTTGAAGGGTTACCACTCATAAATGAAGTACTCCGATTAGAAAGACTTCTCGTAGTAGGCTATGATAATTTGTAGAGTTTTTCTTGAATAGTTACAACCCATACATTAAGTACTCAGATTAGAAACACTTATAGTACTAGAATCAGATGATTTGTGTTGTTTTCTTGAATGGTTACCACCCATAAATGAAGTACTCGAACATGAATCACTTAGAGTGTTATTCTGTGCTTCTTCGTTGTCTTTTAGTGAAAGGTTACCACTCTTAAATGTAGTATTCGAACATGAAACACATCTCGTAGTAAGCTATAATGCTTTATTGAGTTTTCTAGAAATGTTATCACCCATAAAAGAAGCACGAACATGAAGCACTTAGAGTGTTATTTTATGCTTCTTCGTGGTGTTGTAATGAAAGGTTACCGCCCTTAAATGAAGTACTCGAAGATGAAACACTTCTTGTAGTTGGCTATGACGCTTTGTGAGGTATTCTTGAAAAAATTACCATCCATAAATGAGTACATGATAAGAAATACTAATCATACTAGGATCAGATGCTTTGTTGGTGTTTTTTGAATTATTACAATCCATAAATGAAGTATTCGAACATGAAGCACTTAGAGTGATATTATATGCTTCTTCGTGATGTTATAGTGAAAAAGGTTACCACCCTTAAATGGAGTACTCGAAGAAGTAACAGTTTTCGTAGTAGGCTATGATACTTTGCGGAGTATTCTTGAAAGGTTACCACCCATAAAATGAAGTACTCCAATAAGAAAGACTTCTCGTAGTAGGTTACAACCCATACATTAAGTACTGAAATTAGAAACACTTCTAGTACTAGAATCAGATGTTTTGTGGTGTTTTATTGAATGGTTACCACCCATAAATGATGTACTCGAACATGAAGCACTTAGAGTGTTATTTTGTGCTTCTTCGTTGTCTTTTAGTGAAAGGTTACCACTCTTAAATGTAGTACTCGAAGAAGAAACACCTCTCATAGTAAGCTATAATGTTTTGTTGAGTTTTCTAGAAAGGTTACCACCTATAAATGAAGTACGAACATGAAGCACTTAGAGTTGTATTCTATGCTTCTTCGTGGTGGTGTAATGAAATGATACCGCCCTTAAATGAAGTACTCGAAGAAGAAACACTTCTTGTAGTAGGCTATTATGTTTTCTGGGGTATTCTTGAATAAATTCCATCCATAAATGAAGTACTCGATAAGAAACACTTCTCGTATAAGGATTAGATGCTTTGTTGTGTTTTTTGAATTGTTACCATCCATAAATGAAGCACTTAGAGTGTTATTCTATGATTTTCGTGGTGTTGTATTAAAGGTTACCGCCCTTAAATGAAGTACTTGAAGATGAAACACTTCTTGTAGTAGGCTACAATGTTTTGTGGGATATTCTTGAAAGGTTACCACTCATAAATGAAGCACTTCGATCAGAAAGACATCTCGTAGTAGTCTTTGATATTTTGTGGAGTTTTCTTTAAAGCTTACCACCCATACATGAAGTACTCGGATTAGAAATACTTCTCATACTTGGATCATATGCTTTGTGGTGTTTTCTTGAATGGTTACCACCCATAACAGAAGAACTCTAACATGAAGTACATAGAGTGGTGCTTTTTCATTGTGTTTTAGTGAAAGGTTACCACTCCTAAATGTAGTACTCGATGAAGAAACACCTCTCGTAGTAATCTATAATGCCTTATGGAGTTTTCTAGAAAGGTTATCATCCATAAATGAAGTACGAAGTTGAAGCACTTAGAGCGGTATTCAATGCATTTCGTGGTGTTGCAATTAAAGGTTACCGCCCTTAAATGAAGTACTCGAAGAAGAAACAATTCTTGTAGTAGGCTATGATGCTTTGTGGGGTATTCTTGAAAAAATACCATGCATAAATGAATTACTCGATAAGAAACACTTCTCGTATAAGGATCAGATGCTTTGTTGTGTTTTCTGATTTATTATCATCCATAAATGAAGTACTCAGACATGAAGTACTTAGAGTGGTATTATATGCTTATTCGTTGTATCTTAGTGAAACGTTACCACTCTTAAATGTAGTACTCGAAGAAGAAACACCTCCCGTAGTAAGCTATAATGCTTTTTAGAGTTTTCTAGAAATGTTGTCACCCATAAAAGAATTAGGAATATAAAACACTTAGATTGTTATTCTATGCTTCTTCGTGGTGTTATAATGAAAGGTTACCGCCTTTAAATGAAATACTCGAAGATGAAACACTTCTTGTAGTAGGCTCTGATGCTTTGTGGGGTATTATTCGAAAAATACCATCCATAAAAGAAGTACTCGGATAATAAACACTTATCGTACTAGTATCAGATGCTTTGTGGTATTTTTTTAATGGTTACCATCCATAAATGAAGTACTCGGACTTGAAGCACTTAGAGTGGTATTGTATACTTCTTCGTGATGTTTTAGTGAAAGGTTACCACCCTTAAATAAATACTCAAAGAAATAACACTTTTCGTAGTAGGTTATGTTATTTTGTGGAGTTTTTTGAAAGGTTACCATCCATAAGTGAAGTACACCGATCAGAATGACTTGTCGTAGTAGGTTATGATAATTTGTGGAGTTTTTCTTGAAAGGTTACCAAACATACATTAAGTACTCAGATTAGAAACACTTCTAGAGTTCTAGTTCTAGGATCATATGCTTTGTGGAGTTTTTCTTGAAAGGTTACAATCCATAAATGAAATACACACATAAAGCACTTAGAGTTGTATTTTATGCTTCTTTGTGGTGGTGTAATGAAAGATTACCGCCCTTAAATGTACTCGAAGAAGAAACACTTGTTGTAGTAGGATATGATGCTTTGTGAGGTATTCTTGAAAAATAACATCCATAAATGAAGTAAACAATAAGAAAGACTTCTCGTACAAGGATCAGATGCTTTGTTGTGTTTTTTGAATGGTTACCATTCATAAATAAAGTACTCGGAAATGAAGCACTTAGAGTGGTATTATATGCTTCTTCGTGATGTTTTAGTGAAAGGTTAACACCCTTAAATAAATACTTGAAGAAGTAACACTTTTCGTAGTAGGCTATGATGCTTTGTGGAGTTTTCTTGAAAGATTACCACCCATAAATGAAGTACTCCGATCAGAAAGACTTCTCGTAGTAGGTTATGATAATTTGTGCAGTTTTCTTGAAAGATCACCACCCATACATGAAGTACTCAGATTAGAAACACTTCTCGTACTAGGATCTGATACTTTGTGGTGTTTTCTTGTATGGTTACCACTTACCACTAATAAATGAAGTACTCGAACATGAAGCACATAGAGTGATAGTCTATGCTTCTTCGTTTTGTTTTAGTGAAAGGTTACCACTCTTAAATGTAGTACTCGATAAAGAAACACCTCTTGTTGTAAACTATAATGCTTTTTGGAGTTTTCTAGAAAGATTATCACTCATAAATGAAGTACGAACATAAAGCACTTAGAGTGGTATTCTATGTTTTTTTGTGGTGTTGTAATGTAAGGTTACCGCCCTTAAATGAAGTACTCGTAGAATAATCACTTCTTGTAGTATGCTATGATGCTTTGTGGGGGTATTTCTTGAAAAAAAAATACCATCCATAAATGAAGTACTTGGATAAGAAACACTTCTCGTACAAGGATCAGATGCTTTGTGGTGTTTTTTGATTGGTTACCATCCATAAATAAAGTACTCGGACATGAAGCACTTAGAGTGGTATCATATGCTTCTGTGAGATATTTTAGTGAAAGGTTACCATTCTTAAATGAAGTACTCGAAGAAGTAATACTTTTTGCAGTAGGCTATGATGTTTTGTGGGTATTCTTGAAAGGTTTCCATCCATAAATGAACTACTCAGATCAGAATTACTTATTGTAGTCAGATAAGATGCTTTGTGCTATTTTCTTAAATGGTTAATACCGAAAAAGAAAGTACTCACACATGAAACACTTAGAGTTGTATCCCATTCTTCTTCGTGTTATTTTAGCGAAAGGTTGCCGTCCTTAAATGAAGTACTTAAAGAAGAAACACTTCTTGTTATAGGCTATGAAAGATGACCACCTATAAATAAAGTCCTCTGATCAGAACACTTCTCGTACTAGGATCAGATAGTGTGGTACTTTTTCAATGGATATCATTCATAAATGAAGTACTCAGACATTTAGCACTTAGAGTGGTATTATATGCTTCTTCGTGATGTTTTAGTGAAAGATTACCATTCTTGAATGAAGTACTCGAAGAAGGAACACTTTTCGTAGTAGGCTATGAATCTTTGTGGAGTATTCTTGAATGGTTACCACTAATAAATGAAGTACTCCGATCAGAAAGACTCTTGGTAGTAGGCTATGATAATTTGTGGAGTTTTCTTGAAAGGTTACGTACCATAAATGAAGTACTCCGATTAGAAACACTTCTCATACTAGAATCAGATGCTTTGTGGTGTTTTCTTGAATGGTACCACCCATAAATGAAGTATTCGGACATGAAGCACTTAGAGTGGTATTCTATGCTTTTTCGTTGTGTTTTAGTAAAAAATTATCACTCTTAAATGTAGTACTCGAAGAAGAAACAACTCTTGTAGTAAGCTATAATGCTTTGTGGATTTTTTTTCAGAAATGTTACCACTCATAAATGAAGTACTCAACATGAAGCAATTAGAGTGATATTATATGCTTCTTCGTGATGTTTTAGTGAAAGATTACCATCCTTAAATGAAGTACTCGAAGTAGTAACACTTTTCGTGGTAGGCTATGATACTTTGTGGGGTATTCTTGGAAAAATATCATTCATAAATGAAGTGCTCGGATAAGAAATACATATCGTACTAGGATCAGATGCTTTGTTGTATTTTTTGAATGGTTACCATCCATAAATGAAATACTTGGGCATGAAACTCTTAGAGTGGTATTATATTCTTCTTCGTGATGTTTTATTGAAAACATACTATCCTTAAATAAATACTCGAAGAAGTAACACTTTTCATAGTAGGCTATGATGCTTTGGAGAGTTTTCTTGAAATGTTACCACCCATAAATGAAGTACTCCTATCAGAAAGACTTCTCGTAGTAGGCTATGATAATTTGTGGAGTTTTCTTGAAAGGTTACCAGTTACCACCCATACATTAAGTACTAAAATTAGAAACACTTCTTATATTAGGATCAGATATTTTGTTGTGTTTTCTTGAATGGTTACCACCCATAAATGAAGTACTCGAACATGAAACACTTAGAATGATATTTTATGCTCTTCGTTGTGTTTTAGTGAAATTTTACCACACTTGAATGTAGTACTTGAAGAAGAAACACATCTCGTAGTAAGTTATAATGCTTTGTTGAGTTTTCTAGAAAGGTTACCACCCATAAATGAAGTACGAACATGAAGCACTTAGAGTTGTATTCTATGCTTCTTCATGGTGTTGTAATGAAAGGTTACCGCCTTTAAATGAAGTACTCGAAGAATAAAGACTTCTTGTAGTTTGCTATGCTACTTTGTGGGATGTTCTTGAAAAAATACCATCCATAAATGAAGTACTCGGATAAGAAACACTTATCGTACTAGGATCAGATGTTTTTTGTGGTGTTTTTTTATTGGTTACCATCCATAAATGAATTACTCGGACATAAAGCACTTAGATTGGTATTATATGCTTATTTGTTGTGTTTTAGTGAAATGTTATCACTCTTAAATGTAGTACTCGAAGAAGAAACACCTCTCGTAGTAAGCTACAATGTTTTGTGGAGTTTTCTAGAAAGATTACCACCCATAAATTAAGTACGAACATGAAGCATTTAGTGAGGTAATCTATGATTCTCCGTGGTGTTGTAATGAAAGGTTACCGTCCTTAAATGAAGTACTCGAAGAAATACTTCTTGTAGTAGACTATGTTTCTTTGTACGGTATTATTCAAAAAATACGATCCATAAATGAAGTACTCGGATAAGAAACACTTCTCGTACTAGGATCAGATGTTTTGTAGTGTTTTTTTGAATGGTTATCATTCATAAATGAAGTACTCGGACATGAAACACTTAAAGTGGTATTACTTGCACCATATCTAGGTAAGCGAGACACTTAGCCAATGACCCGGCTTGAGGATGTCCATTATCTCAGTAAGTTCCAACATATGCACATCATCGATGTCGAACAACTGCTTGTCGCCAATTGTGAAGATAACTTGTTTCTCCGGTTGCGACATCATCTATTAAATTTGATTTTGTGAAATTACAACAATATTGAAATGTTTATCATTTTACAAGGAATAAATTAAATGCGCACTGTTTATTGTAAAGCTTTAAGCTAGATGGGTCAAGAAACGACAACATTCAACGGGAAGAAGGTGAGCCCTTTGATGACTGTTCATGCTTGCACTTGGTGTCTTTTCTCTTTCCTTCTCGGATGCTCGAGCCTGCGCTAAATCATGTGAGTGCAAAAATCAAATTAAATGCATAATAAAATTATAGCGGAATCTATTGTAGCGACGTTACCATACCTTCGCTATAATAGAGAGGCTATAATAGATCCTTTCTGTGGTAGTGGCAACTGAATTTATCCATTAGTATCAAGGTTTTAAATAGCAGATAATGATCTATAGCAGTGCATGGGTTATTTAGCGTTTAGCAATATAGCAGCGATATAACGACGATATAGCGGTTAAAATTACTAATATAACTTACATGAGTATCAATAATTATCAAATACCAATGTACTGATGCATAAGAGCATAATAACTGTCATGATAGATTGACAAAAAATATGCTTATTTCAAAAGTCAAAACAATTAACATTTAAAAATCTTACCGCTATATCCGTTATATCGATGGTGTTTAAGAAATATCTTGCGTTCAAGCCAAAATTTCTGCTATTTCCGCTATATCGGTGCTATTTAGAACCTTGATTAGTATTGATGGTAGTATCAATTATGATATCGCCGAAACATTTTCCATAAAGAAATTAATTTGCTTGATAAATCGAAATTAGAAAATTATGTATGTTTTGAGTTAAAAGTATCAAATATCTTGATGCTCCTAGAAGCAAGCATGATAGTCTTACTCGTAAAAAAAACATGATCAACTCTTGAATTTATATCTTGCATGTTAAAATATTTTTATCTTTCTATCATCTAAATGGTTATTATTGAAATAAAAAGAATTATTTAAAACTTTAGAATATATTGATAGGAATAAATTGGAAGCTCCTCGTTGACCTCTCGGAATCATCCGCCTTCAGCCTTCTTAATTAGACCCTGTTCGGAAGTATTTCATGCATGAGAATAAGCAAAGAAATTAAATTAGAAATCACAGTGCACATGAAATAAATAAAAAAATTGCTCTGAGCAAATTTTCATTTTCCCACCTGCCTGGTTACAGCCGAACATGATCTTAACGTCCTCGTTTAACTCTGGCATATCAGAAGTTTGAACTTGCTAACTGGAGAAAGAAAAAATTATACTCGTATAAGACCAACCGGTGAACTTGTTCAACACATTTTCATGTCCGACTAGTTAATGTTTTGGCTAGTTGATATATATATAGAGAGAGATAAGCTAGGGTGTTTTATGGAGCATCAAACCTCTAATGCTTCACACCGTATTTTTAATTTAAAATTTTCAACGACCGATCTGAACCATTGAACATGATCTAAATATTGAAATTTATATAATATATATATGTGTGTGTGTCAGCCCCATAATAAATAATAAGTGGCGCATTCACAATCATACGCCGCAATAAATATCAATGAAAATCTCCAATATTAGAGAAAGAAGAAAATTTAATCATAAACAAAGTCGTAGAAAATTTCCATTATCAAATCATTTAAGAGTGATGGATGTGTTCCCTGAAAATTTCCAATATTGATTTAAGAGTGATGGATGTGTTCCCCGAAATTTTTTTTATTAATCAAAATAAATTGAAAAGACACAAAATTGGCAAAATCGGAATATATTTTGGTTGAGAATTTGTATTAATGATCGCATGCGTCTAGATAACACATGTGATCCTGAATGTTTAAAAATATGGTCATCATTACAAAATATCTGAATTTAAAGTCATAAATATAATTTTTATTTCTTAAGGTCAATCATAAAAAAAATTAACTTTTGACGTTGAAAACTTTGTTAATAAAATATTAAAAATTTAATACAAGAGTTGGATTCTATTTAGGTAAGTTTTTGTAACGACTTCGACTGTACTCATCGAGACTATAATTAGTTTTTTTTATCGTCGCAAGTTATCAAATTGTAAATGTCTGAGTCTGCTTCCACCGCGTCGAGTCTGATTTACGATTGGAGAAACGAGCAAATTTGATTCTGACACAAACACATGATAAAAAATACAAATTAAGACATAAGTTGAAGGTGGAGCCCAATTTTAGATGTGTGTTTCTCCGATCGCAAATCAGACTCAACGCGGTGGAAGTAGACTCGAATATCTACAACTCGATGGCTTGCGACGATAAAAAAAAAACTAATTATTATCCAGACAAGCGTAGTCGAAGTTTGTAGAAAAAAATGCTAAATCATACTTAATATTTTTTTTATAACAACTTCAGCTAAGCTCGTCGAGATCTTAATTAGGCTTTTTTTATAGTCGCAAACCATCAAGCTGTAGATATTCGAGTCTACTTCTATCGCGTCGAGTCTGTTTTGCGAACGAAGAAATGAGCAATTCAAAATTGAATCCGGCGCAAACTCATGATAAAAATACTAATTAAGGTACATGTTCGAGATGGGGCTAAATTTGAGATGCTCGTTCCTCTGATCGCAAATCGGGCTCAACGTGGTGGAAGTAGACTCAGATATCTACAGCTCTATAATTTGCGACATTAAAAAAAGTTAGTTATAGTCTCAACGAGCGCAGTCGAATTCGTTACAAAAACTTATCTAAATACAATCCAACTCATCAATTAAAATATTAATATTTTTATTAGTAAAAAGCTCAATACATGCGCTTCAACTGCTTGAAGTCGTATAAATTAAAATCCGAAATCACTGATTCCGGAGTTACTCCGAAGTCTGTGATTTCGGAGTTAACTCGGAGTCGGTGATTCCAAAATGGCTACTTTGATAATTTTAATTCGAATTTTGTCAATTTTGTGTCTTTTCAATTTGTTTTGGTTAATAAAAAAAATTTCGGTGTGTTCCAGCTAGACGAAAATAAAATAACAATTTATGAGCAATTGTTGATTATTCAAGGATAACACGAGGATTTACGAAGCCAAAATTGTTGATTATTCAAGGATACACAAGGATTACGTAGCCACCAAAGTATTTGAAATATACACTCAAACAATAACATCCTGGGCCCACATTCATTTTATACGGTTTCGTGCGGCTGCTACCAAATAAGGAAAATTTTCATAAAAGTCTTAAAGGGTGTGTTTGGATCACCTGAATTAGCACAAACTCGAGAATAGCTACTATTTTAAACTTCAAAACGATCCAAACATGTTTTAATTATTTTGGGTTAGTGCCAAATAGTTGCTAATTCACTAACCAGTCAATTAGTTGGGTTGGCAATGTTAGTGGTTGTAAGGACTAAGGATAGCAAAAATCATTTATTATTATTATTATTATTATTATTATTATTATTATTATTATTATTATTATCAGTATTATTATATTATATATTATCATTATCATCGTTAAATTATTTATTTATTTCTAATTATTACCAATATAATTATAATAATAATAATTATTATTAATATTATTATAATTATTATTTATTATTATTTATCATTATAATTATTATATTATTATTATTATATTATTGGTTAGTATTATTATATTATTATTATATTGTCATTATTGTCATTACAATTATTTATTCATTATTACATTGTAATTGTAATTATTATATTATTATTATAATTGTTATTATTATTATTTTTATATTATTATTGTCATTATTTTATTATTATCATTATTATTATTTTATTATATTTTTACTTTTTTATTTTGTATTATTGTCATTTGTGTTATTATTATTATATTATTATCATTTTATTCTTATTGTATTATTATTATATTATAAATTGATATCAATAGTTTATTATTTTATTATTATTATTCGTTAGAAACTAAAATAATTTATTATTTTACTAATTCTCATCATCACTACTCCAAATGTGCAATCCAAACAATATTTTCACCAACCTAGATAACACAAAATTAGCATTATTTTTGCACTAACCTAGATAACACTATTTTTACACTATTTCAACCACTAATCTAGATAGCACTATTTTTGCACTAACCATGACATGATCCAAACGCACCCTAAAATTATAGCATAGCTATGGTATTTCACAAAGCACTAAACAAACGGTATTTCAAATAATCGATTCAAATTGTAGAATTTAATTTTCATATTAATATTTTTTTTAGATCGAATTTTATATTTTTTAAAATTTTACAATTCTAAAGAAAGTGAAAATCGGTTAATCTAACGAAATTTGGACCATTCGACTTAAAGATTTTCACCTCTTTAAAAAATAGTAAAAAAATCTAAAAAATGTAAAATTAGATCTCTAATGAGATTCTAATATGAAGATCAAGTTCTATGTTTGGATTGATAGTTGAACTTTGAAATTTGAGATATGGAGCTGAAGTACGACTTGTTTGGTGTTTTGTAAAGCACCGTAGTCATGCTCTTAAAATTATTATTATTTTTATTATTATAATCATTACTATTATTATTATTTTATTATTATTAAACTTATTATTATACTACTTTAAATTTTATCAATATTATTATCATTAATAAAGTATATTACTACTAATATTATTATTAAAGTATTATTTTTAATATTATTAGCTAATAATGATAATGTTATTAGTATTATTTTTATATTATTAACTAAATTGAAATTTCTCCATCATTATATTAATATTATTTAATAATGAGAAAAATTATTCTTTTATTATTATTATTATTAATAATATTATCATACTTATTATTACTACTACATAATTTTTTTTCAATATTTTTATTATTAATAAAGTATATTAATACTATTAAAATTATCATTAAAGTATTGTTTTAAATATTATTAATTAATAATGATAATGGTGTTAGCATTATTTTTAATATTATTAATTAAATTGAAATTGTTTTTATCACTATGGACATAATTATTACTTGCGACTCTGATGATGGAAGATTATTGTAGAAGTAGGTTCCAACAAAAAACTGAAAAATAATAAAATAATGTGGAGAAATTAGAGGCATTATTAACAATAACGTTATTGTCCTTTTGTAAATATTTTTAAAAATGATGGACTATTTTTTAAAAGAGTAAATATAATGTCCCCTCTTAGCCGTCCCCCTTACATGTTCCCCACTAGAAGACAAAAATAATTAATGCTCTGCTATGTCCGCTTCACTGCATGTCTTTAAATTTAGGTTTAAAGTTTTTTATATTTAAATTTGCAACAAAATAGTCGCAAAATTTCTAATATAAAGACTTGCAGTATAATCGTTGCAAGTCTTTATATTAAAATAATAAAGTCTATATATTGTTATGTAAAACCCGGGAAAAAGATCGAGCCGTTGGGTCGTATCTGGACACCTGAAGTAGAAGACCCCACGAAGTTCACAAAGATCGACCCATTTTCGGATCCTACTCACACTCTCTCTGTTGTCGCTCTCTCCCGAGCCAATAAATGCCCTCTCCTTCTCTCTCTCTCGGACGCAACTCCTCTCTCTGTCATTCCTTTCTTTCCTCTGACCGACCCGATGCATTCCATTTTCCCTTGTTTCCTCTTTTCTTCCTCGAGACATGTCGCTTCCGTCCCTTTTTCTCTCTTGCTTCTGTCTTTTCTTGTTCCCTCCGCTCGCCTTTGTGCTTGCTCCCTCTGGCTACCGTACGACTCGATAGACCTTGCCATTAATGAAGGGAGGTGTTTCTCTCCCCTCTCCTTGACTTTAAATTCAAATACTCGAGTGCAGTGTTCAGAAGTCGTGGCCACGTCACCTCTCCCACTGTTCTTACGACTCTCTCTCTCTCTCTCTTGTCCGCCTCTCCTACTGGCCTCTCGATTAGTTTGTCTATAGAATGCGACCCGTGGCCTCCTTTACCCCCTCTTGCTTGGAAGTGGACTCATGTGCTGAGATTAGCTAATCATACTGCTAGATTCGTGATTTTTGGGAGAAAGAGGGGTTGCTAAAGGCAGAGGAGCAATGAGGCGGTTAACAACAGCGTATGAGGGGTGGTGTCGATAGCCTAACTTCAAACTAGTTACTGCGCGACGTAGAATGTCTAACCCTGACCGTTCACTGGTAAATACTGTGAAAACCTAAAAGAATGACTTGATTTAATTTCTACATTTGGGTTTCTTGCTCTTGTGCTTTTTGCCTTGCTGTTCGTTGTGCTGGTTTTTGGTTTGGTTATGCGGTTCATACTTGCTCTGCTGTGTTGTAATGTAGGGATGTGGACTTATTTTATTTGGCACACATTGATGGCAATGGCCATCGAGCCACTGCCTGTGATGCTTGTCTGTGATATGAACTGTGCCTCAAGGCTTGTAAACTGGGAAAATTGGGGGAAATGAGAGTTGGGGCTGTGTTGGCTGAATTGTTTTGCTGGTACCATACCAGTTTCGTGCCCCTGTGCTGCTGCATCTGGTATTACCAGTGCAACACCAGATACTGGTGCTGAGCTTTGCTGTGTTCGGGTGTAAGTTTGAAAGCCCAGAGGTGAGGACTGGGCTTTGGTTGGATTGTTTTTCGAATTGGGCCGCTGAGGCCAAATGGACCCTTGCTGAAATTTAAAATGAGATTAATGGGCCTTATTAGGCTTAAAACAAAATTTATAATAATCTGGGCCTTGAATTGGAATTAAATGAATAAAAATGGGCTTTTAGGCCCTTAGGTCCCTCTGACCCTACAGATACTACACAAATAAAATAAGGGACCCTTATATAAAATGATATAGTTCTAGGTATTTTTGGGCTTGGGCCCTGTTTAGGCCGGAATGGAAAAATACAGATACTACACAAACGGTGGCCCTACCCATAATACCGAAGAAACTAGACCCGACGATAGAAAGGACCGTGAAGGGTATAAATGGGAAATGACGACAATAAGTCCGTGCAGCACGAGCTTCGGCTATGACGCACGAGTACAGATTTCTGATCCCACTCCAGGATTAACACAAACAAACATTAAATGATTAAAATAAACCAACTTGTGTTTCATTGTGTTTCTTATATATTTTCTTCTATACTATTTGTATCACAATTACTATAACGAATAATACGAGTTAGCTATATAAATAGGATAGATAACTTAGGGCGACGACGTCTTTGATAAAGGACATTTGACCTATAATAATACGTAACGAATAAATCAAGTGACTAAACTTGATATAACACTAAACAATATAATTAAATACTTATAAGTTTCATTTAGTGTAATAAATTTATATATACATACAAAATAACCAAATAAATATATATAATGAATTACATATATACATGCTTGTATATAGGTATATATATGAATATGCATATATATATATATATACTTAAATATAATACATATAATACATTCTATACGTAGTATATAAGTAACATTAATACAATACATAAAAACACACATAATCATGACTAAGGAAATATTTAATTACAAAGATATATATATATATATATATATATATATTGATCGATTTCTCTAAAAACACATAACTAATATAATTACACACATATTAGTAAATTAACTATTTTTGTTTCTTCTTTTGAGTAGTTGATATAAAAGTCCAATTAAAAGTGGTTGATTTTATAACATGTTTTCCTCGTGATGTGTTTTATTTTTATTCTACACCTTATCGTCCTGACGTCATAATAAATAATGGGTTTAGTAACACATAAAGAACAGAAATAGGTGATTATACCCACACTAATGTGCAACACGGACACTGCACGCAAGACTTGTTTAAGTGAAAATATTTGATAAGATAAATTAGGAGCATCAAGGACGTCTCAAACGATGTTACCCTGTCATTTGATTTCACTTAGTTTCTCAAGTCTCTTGACTAATTAAACAAAAATGAAATAAATAAATAGGTGATCTAGTCGACTCGGACCCACACACAGGGGACGAGACTGACACAGCTGCATACGACGCTGAGGTCAGCGTGGACGCGGCAGACCCCCCGTTAGAGTAACTCACGCTTCATTCCAGGTGTGGATTCCTGGGGATTATATTCCTTTCTCTTTTAATTAGGACTTATCAGTCTTACCTAAATTGAACTGTGGTACCAAGATACCAATAATTGTTAATCAGGCCCATAGACTTTGAATTGTCATGATTGCATATTGGTAACTGAACCAACTAGTTAGACCAACCTGCATCTCATGTCATATGCATCTCATGTTGCACATTAGATCCGATATACGAATCATATTAGACTATTAGCTACTTATAGGTAGAATGCGTATTTCAATACTATATGTATTTCGTCGGGAGTGATGAGTGTCGGGCCGGTGATCACCAGCCGGATGTGTGGCGTGAGGGCATCGTGACAGGTGGATTACGTACGGTAAGCGGTTTCGCCCGTGGGGTCCCCCCGTCGGGATGTCTTCATAGACATTCGGTTGATGCTCATCAAACGTGATCATCACTTGATGGCGCTTAGTGCCAGTTTGAGAGTTTCTCTTTTCAACATCCTTATCAGTAAATAATACTATAATATCTCCTCAATTGAGTGATTAAGGTTCGGTTTCTCAGTTTAGAGTATGCGTGTCATATGAGACGAATTGGAGCTATTCCGTTCTTTATATTTCTATTAGCCGATGTTTCGGGATCTCCTAATATTCGAAGGACTTCCTCCTTTGGCCCCTGGTTGGTACAGAGGAAGTCTGGGGCTCCCCTTTGGCCCCTGGTTAGTACATGGAGTTCCCTTTATTATTGTTACTCAAACGGGTAGTCGGTTCCTTATTTCCGTATGACGGCTGAGACCGAGAGTTTATGTTTATTATTTTCTCTTTGTAAGGTATGCTTCTCGGTTCGCTTTTGATCGAGTGTGTGCTTTTATAGCCGCTCATGCTTTTACCGGGGCGTTTCGTTCTGGAAACTCAGAATTAAGTTAGATTGACGGCTGATTATACTAGACCCGTCTAACGATACCTTTAGATTTGGCGGCTGACATACTAGACCCGTCTAAGGGGGCGAATCCTGAAGTCCTACACCCGGGTTTCCAAAATTTGATTCTTTGTACATTTGTCTGGGAGTTTGATATCTTTTCATATTAGTAATGTATACTACTATTCCTCATAAATATTTTGGGTTTCTTTCTCGTATCGTCTCTATTAGATAGATTTAATTATTTATTTAAATGGATTAATGGTTAAACTAAATACAAGTCAGGTGTAGTAACTAAATATAGGTATTCTCAGTAAATGTGATTGGTCCAACCTTGAATCGGATATAATCCCAAAGGCTGGACCTTAATCCACACTGAGTAATTTTTATAAATTACTCACGTTCCATGGTTGGTTGTGGGGTCCAGGTAAGGAGCATGAGTCTCGTTTGATGTCCAGAGGAGAGCGTTAGGATGGAGTCCAGCGTCTTCCGTTTTGAAGATCACTTTAGTTGTTTCCTTGTTATTCTTTTGTTAGGATTAGTTTGTAGTAGGTTAGTTAGGGTCGATCCCACGTCCTTTGATTGGATCGTCCTCCTCTGTATGTATTTTATTTTTGTTTAGCTTTCGCTGTAAACTTTGTGTTCAGACGTTGAATTATATATATATATATATATATATATATATATATATATGTATTTGTTGGATGTTCATGTATTGAGTGTGAAATGTGTGCTTTTTTCTTAAATTAAGTATAATAAATTAGTCTAATCTGAATTATCTATTGCATAATTGAGCCTTCCGTGTACTTGAAATCAAATACACGTGGCGGGATTAACACCCTTAAGCTAGTCATTATTTCTGGGGTGTGACATGTTATCTGCATTCTTTATATTTAAATTTACTGAAAAACCGTTGCACAATTTTCTAATATAAATGATTGCAACCAAAAAAATCAAGACTTATAGTAATATAAAGACTTCAATCCTAAATATAAAGACATGCAGAAAAACGGACAGAGCAGATATAGTAGAGCAAAACTGGAGTGGATGCAAAAATTGCAAATCTTTATATATAATAATAAAGTCTATATATTGTTGCATGCAAGTTTTTATATTTAAATTTGTTGAAAAATAACTGTAAAATTTATAATATAAAGACTACATCAAAAAATAAAAATTTACAGTAATATAAAAATTTGAGAGCAATAGAACAAACATAACACTTTTGTTGCAAATTTTAAATATAAAAATTTCAGATTTAAATATAAAAACATAAAATTAATTATTTTTGTCTTAAAAACGCGAGAGGGACGGTCACCCTTGTATAAAAGTTTCCACAAATAATAGCTGAAAAGAAAAAATCTGTTGAGTGTGGACTGTGGATAGAAGACTCGTCTTAGTTCCTATGCGGTCTTCTTTCCGAACATTCACCTGTGGTGAACTACAGATGCAAACTAGAGAGAAGTTGCACTTCGCGTGTGGGATCCACTGGTCAGTTAAGAAGCACATAGTTAAAAGAAAGATCAGAGCACAGAGAAACATATGGAGATAGCTAAATCGTTTATCTCGTGGCCAGCTCACAGTTTCAGTGGGCCCCGTCTTTCTCGACTCCAGGCCTCCATCCAAGTTTAATCGACGCCGCTTCTTCGTCCCCATCCCCTCCTCGGATCCTCTCTCTCTTCCCATCTTCTCTCCTTTCGTCTCTCTCCAAACCTCTCTCAAAATTTCAAACAGCCTACCCCTTCACGTAATTGGAGCGCAATTTCAGTTCGTCGAACCACGACTCAAGAATCAAGATCGATTAAGGTTTTTTTTTTTACCCCCCTGAACTACCATTTCAAAACTTCCTCAATCAAATAACATACCATTTCGTCAAAATGGAATATTATCTCACAAATAAGCTGATTTTGATTCAGTAAAGCGGTTCATGTTACCAGTAATTCTTACACTGAAGCAAAACTCTACAGTTTGTTCAGAGCGAGCGTGCGCGCGAGAGAGAGAGAGAGATCATTGAGCTGACAGTTTATTTCCTGACATCAAAATCAGATCAATTACTAAAATCTAGAGAAGAATAGTTAGTGAGGAAGGATGAGCTTTAGAGAGGAGAGTGGCAGCGACGATGGCCGCTCGTCTTCTGCGGCCGATCTCAAGCGGCCATTCCTGCACACAGGAAGCTGGTACCGGATGGGTGGGACCGGCGGCGTTGGTGGGTCTGGTGTAATGGGATCACGGCAGTCAAGCCTCATGGACAAGATGATGATGATGTCATCGGCTGCCATTATAAAAGACACGGCCATCTCAGCCTTTCTTTGTACCATGATTGTTGCGTTGGGACCTATCCAGTTTGGCTTCACTGGAGGGTACTCCTCCCCAACCCAGTCTGCCATTATTGCTGATCTCGGTCTCTCCATTTCAGAGGTGATGTGAAGTTATCTCTCTCTCTCACTTGATGCCATCTCTTATTTTCAAACGAATGCAGTGAGTGAATGTTGGTACTTTCTTTTTGACAGTTCTCTATTTTTGGATCCCTATCGAATGTCGGTGCGATGGTCGGGGCAATAGCAAGTGGGCAGATATCCGAGTATATGGGACGAAAAGGGGTATGCCTCAAACTTCTATTGTGTTTCTGTAGTGCTTTTTAATCATTACTTACTCTGATTCAATTAATTTTGCCCTCAGTTTAATTCATTATTTTCCCTGGCTCTGTAGTCTTTGATGGTTGCATCCCTTCCTAACATTGTTGGTTGGCTTGCAATATCCTTCGCTAAGGTTGGTTGATATAAATTTTGTTTTTCTTTGGCCTCATTATGTACTGAAGAAGTACCTGTAATTAATGCAGATAGTTTTCGGTTGTTAGCAATAACACTTCAGTTTTATCAAACATAATGTAAACCTTAGTGCCTTGCATACAGTTTTCTTAAACAGTAATTTTTTGGTATTGTAATCATCTTTGATATTTCTTCTGGTTGTGCACAGGACTCCTCCTTTTTGTATATGGGGAGACTTTTGGAAGGATTCGGTGTAGGCATAATCTCCTACACGGTTCGAAGCTTTTTTGTGATTTATTTGTCCTTTTGGTTTTTTTATACAGTTTGATTCATGTATTTTTGTTCATATCCATACCAGGTTCCTGTTTACATTGCTGAAATTGCGCCACAGAACATGAGAGGGGCTCTTGGCTCTGTCAATCAAGTACTTTTGCACTCACATTCCCATTTTAGTTTTTTTTAGAGGGATTATTTACTTTTCTGGAGCTTCTTTTAATATACCTTGCCAAAAGGCATCTGCCTTAATAAAAGTTTCATTTATGCCTCCCTTGGCCTGATTTCCTTCAAAAGATATTTTACCCTTCATGGTTTGATTGTTTCGCCTTAAATGAAGAAGAAAGGTTACTAGGTTTGGTATATTGGAAGAAACAGAAAAAGGAAAGTAGGGGTGATTCTCCTTATTTTTTGGGGGTATGTTTTATGTCACAATGAAATCTCTTTATCTACCATTCTTCACTAAGCAAGTTTTTTTGTTTTCTGTTTTTCTTGGGTGCATAGTTGTCCGTTACAATTGGCATCTTACTTGCCTATTTACTGGGCATGGTTGTACCTTGGAGAGTGCTTGCTGTAATAGGTAAATCCGCTTAACTAAACTTTATTACACCATTTAGATACCTTCCTCCATTTTATGTATTTCTCAATTATTAATAAATTCAACTTTCTCTCTTATTTTAGGAATACTACCGTGTACTATCCTTATTCCTGGCTTGTTCTTCATTCCTGAGTCTCCTAGGTGGCTGGTAAGAGTTATTGTATACTAAAACAGATGTTGAAGTTTCATTTGGTTACTGTAGAGGAACACTAGATTTCTACTTGCCACCACAGAAAATTTGCAAGGAAAAAAAAAATACTTACTGGTTAATTTGACTTTTGAATAGTTGTTCTGTATATCTGGATACATTGAAAATTATAGTTTAATGATCAGTGTTATTGTGGTATATATTGCATCAAGTATGTTTTTGTCATCTATTTTTCAGGCAAAAATGGGAAATTTTGAAGATGCTGAATTGTCACTGCAAGTTCTAAGGGGATTTGAAACAGATATAATTGCTGAAATGAGTGAAATCAAGGCAAGTCCTCATGACTTCCCTATTTAAGTAAATTGATTGATTGAATAACTTATGCCGACTATTGCGATTTTAGCTGTCTTGTTACTGAATTGAACTGGATATGCATATTACTACAGTGACATCAATTAGCAGTTAACTTTTGACGTGCATGAGACCTTTATTGAGCACAAGAAGTCTAATAAAAAAGAGAAAAAGTGAGTACTGAGATCAAAGTGGCACCAAACTGGGACATGAACCTGCTAAAGTCCTACAATGTAACCTAGGCTGAACTGTATTTGTAATATATTTTGTTCTGGACTCTGACAAAATCTGATAGTGTCAATGCTCGAAAGGTAATGTTAAATCAGTTTTCTCTTATTCTGGGTTTTTCCGGCATTTTAATCACCTGCTGTCGAAATACAATCTCATTGATTTAATTTAAGTTATTTATCCAGAGAGCAGTGCAATCAGGAAGCAAAAGGACCACAATTCGCTTTGCCGAGCTAAAGCTAAAGAGATACCGCGTTCCTCTCATGGTTTAGTTGGATTTAATTTGCATAATTGATTATTCCTTTTTTGTATTTTTGTACAAATATTAGAATGCCATCCATCTATTAGCTTATTGATTGATATTATTTTGTGTAATTCATCAGTTGGGTATCGGGCTTCTTGTTCTTCAACAACTAAGCGGAATCAATGCAGTCCTCTTTTATGCAAGCAGCATATTTAAAACAGCTGGTTCGTTTATGTTTTTACTAACTTTAACTTTAGCCTTGTTCAGAAATTTTTACTCAGTGGCCGATAACAGAGGGAATTTATGGGCCTGAGTTAACTAATGTGTGAGTAAGGATTAAGTATGATACCTGAGCAATAAAATTCTGGCAAGATGCCACTGTAAATGTGTCAGCGGAAGCAGTCTTGGTGGGTGTTTACTAATGTTGTCCATGCCTTCAATTTTTGGCGTTAGAAATGCCTTTTCAAACTTTTTTTTTTTTATCTTAAACAGGGTTAACAAATAGCGACCTAGCTACCTGTGGTCTTGGTGCTATTCAGGTATGACTTTGTTCTTGTCAAAGACACAGAGTTCCTTCAAGCTTTCACCTTTCACAATTGACTTACCTATCTTCCCAAGTTTTAGAAACTTATCACTATTACAACAACAACAACAAAACCTTTTGTCCCAAACAAGTTGGGGTAGGCTAGAAATGAAGCCCATATTGGATTTCATTTCCATAAGATTGGCTGAATTTTTACGTTGGCTCGCCAAGCCTATCACAACCCGCCTCCTTTCCAGGCTTGGGGAACATAGGCGGAGTTAACTTATCACTATTACATTTACTAGAAATAACTTGGGAGTTTATTTCGATAAAAAAAGGGAGAGGGGACCTGTTGCACTAGGTTTTATGATTAGTTATAGTGCATTTGCAGTCAAGAATGCTTTATTGTAAAGAAAAGGGTGTCTCACTGCTCATTATAAACATCAAATGTAGGAGACATTACTGCTGTCTCTATTTTCTTATTAAAATATATGTACAATTATAGGTTGTTGCCACTGGAGTTACCACCTGGTTGCTTGACAAAGCTGGAAGAAGAATTCTTCTCATTGTAAGTTCCATGTCGTGCTTTGTTTCAATATTAATTTTGAAGTCGTAAAATACAAACATACTTCTTCAATTCATATTTCACTAATTTACAAACTTCTTCATATTCTTAATTTTAAGATTTCAACTGCGGGCATGTCGCTAAGTCTTCTACTCGTTGCTGCAGCATTTTTCCTGGAGGTGATATTTGTGAACTATTAAAACAATTTCATTTTCAGACTGAGTGGAATATGTTTAACTTTTCTTTTAAAAACAGGGTGCTTTTTCGGAAAGCTCTAATCTTTACCATATTATGAGTATTCTTTCACTGGTTGGCCTTGTGGTAAGTTTAAACATAAATTAGAATTTTAACTATTCTTCTTCTTATCTCAATGAAATTGTTAGTTGGCAATTCGCCAACCAACCTTCAACAACAAAGCCTTTTGTCCCAAACAAGTTGGGGTGGACTAGAAATGAAGTTTATATCGGGGATTTTATTTCCATATGATTGGCTGATTTTTTACGTTGGCTTGCCAAGCCTATCACAAACCTCCTCCTTTCCGGGCTTGGAACCGGCTATGTAAAACATAGGGGGAGTTTTTCCAACCAACCTTCAAAAGGAAAACAAATATATCTTCTGCTTGCCGTATATAAGTGAACGTTGTCAAATGCTTCTTTTAGGCATTTGTCATTTCATTTTCTCTTGGATTGGGAGCTATTCCATGGATCATCATGTCTGAGGTACTTATTTGTTCTCATAAAACTGTTAATAAACAATTGCAGATTCTGTCAGTACAAGCACATTATAATAGTTGGTACTTGGAATGATTATTGACATTTTCTGATGCTGCTTAAGCCCCAACAGAACTCAGCTGGCTTATGAGTTTCACTGTCCTTAACCAGTTAATTCGAAGAAGATGAATTTTAAACCATCCTTATAACTAACGCAAGCAAAATAATCAAATAGACAAGTGGGTTGGTAAATTTGAAACATGTTAAAGACCAAGTTGGATCAATGTGCTTGAAGCCACAAAAAGGCATAATTTTATCTTGGGGCATTAACATTCAAGTGGTGAAATTGCTTTATAGATTCTACCGGTGAACATTAAGAGTCTTTCTGGCAGCGTTGCCACACTGGCTAACTGGCTGACATCATTTGCTATCACGATGACCGCCAACTTACTCCTCAATTGGAGTAGTGGAGGTACCTCTCTTTCGTTCTCTCTCTTTTTTCGCACAGACATACACATGCATCATCAATCCTAGATATTCTGAGCCAATCAAGCAATCCACCTGTCCCGTAGAGCTAATCCAACTTAAATGGAAAGTTATTTGCGCTAACATGACCTGACCTAAATCCAATGAAAATGAAACCGTACCGACCCATGTAATGACATACTCCTGGTTTGATCTTACTGATCCTTACTCGCAACTTAAGAGTTGTTCCTTTATGAATTCCAATAAACTTGAAGCCTGATCTGATCTGATCTGATTTGAACTACCTGAGAGCTGAAACTTGAGATGAACCTTGTTCAAAATGACCCTCCTGTGGAATCTTCAATTGTTTTTATAAAGGCATAACTTGAATTGTTTTTATTGTATTATTTCCTTTGATAGGAACCTTCACATTTTACACAGTGGTGAGTGTATTTACGCTAGTATTTGTGGTACTCTGGGTGCCAGAGACCAAGGGAAGAACCCTTGAGGAAATCCAATGGTCCTTCCGATAGTCAATTTGGAAAAAAAGGAAATACAGCCTATTTAAAATCATAGTGCTGAAAACAAGTATCATGTTTAAGGGGAGTACATTCGACAAGCCTGATGAGCGCTAGAATTTTTGTTATTGTAAAGCCCGAGTAAAAAGTGTATTTATTTGTTTTTGTAAAGCTGGAGAGTTAAATTGTATTTGTATTTTATTTATGAGGCTGTTTTGCCTAGGTGGATAAAACTAGATGTAATAATATGTTGTGATGTCCATTGATTTATCTTTTGAAAATATCTCCTAGTTGAAGTACAGTAATTTGCGTTCTCATCATGGAAAACGTGCAAGGGATGCCTTTTTTGAACCCTTGAAAATGGTAGGTCGACGTAGTGTAAAAAAACAATGTTTTAATTGTTTAATTTGATAAGTTGTTGTGCAAATTGGCACGGGATGTTGTATGATCTGCGGCTTTCAATTGTATTAAATATTTTTTCAGATATCTATCTTCATTGTTGGTTCTCTAAAAACCACCATGTGCAGATCAGTCTGTATCGATCCTTTACAACAGCTACTGTGAATCTGTGATGAGAGCCTACGGGCCTTATCCCTCAAAAAAAAAAAATCTTTGATGAGATGCTAGTATATATACTGTAGACTACTTGTTAAGAGTATTTACATTGGTAATTGTTTATGCTTATGTGTTAATTATTTTGTAATTGTTGAGTTGTATGGCTATTGCTTATTAAGCAATTATGAAAAAGAATTGCTTATTTAACAATTATGGCAATTCTTTTTTTGGAGATGAGTTGGTTAAATGTTTAATTTTTATTGGTCAAGTGTTTAATTCTCAATTGTTTGTTTGATTGTATCAATGTAGAAATGAATTGTTTAATTTCTAAAATTTCTACAATTACTATTTAGCAATTAATTTCAATTGCTCTATTCGAGAGGCTCTTACTGCTATCTTCTATTGGTTCCTTATTGGTACATGCTGGACCAATTTGAATGGAGCTTGTCTTCTGGGTTTGAAGCTTTTGTCGGTTGTTACTGTGTCTACGATCTACACTCCACAAAATTACAGTTGGAATGGTATCAGTCTCAGTAACGACCAAACTTGACCAATTGTTGTATGAAAGATCCGCTGAATTGAGCTCTTTAGATCTAAAGTATTCTATGCCTCAGATATCATTCCTTTTGTTGTTAAAATAATAATAATAAGAAGAAAAATGTTCCGTAGATATCAATATTGATACCGACTATCGATACCGATGTTATTATGCATATCTAGTTGAGTTACTATGCATATTATTTGAGTTATTATGCGTATTATTAATGTTATTTTTGTATTAAAAAATCATTATGCATGTTAACAAAATAATATGTATAATAACTCAAATAACATGTATATTTCAGTACAAAAAATAACTTGTATAATAACTCAAATAATGTACATAATAATTCAATTAAATGTGCATAATAACATCGGTATCGATAGTCAGTATCAATATTGATATCTACGTATCAGCTCTCTAATAATAATAATAATAATAATAATAATAATAATAATTAGTGTAATCTTCAGTATAAATATAAGTTGGGGCTTTTGTTGGGTTAAAGTGTGAACTGTGAAGCAACCGCCGGCCATACACTCAGGCTTAATTTGTAATGGGTTGAGATGATTTGTGGCGGAGAGCTTAAGGAAGGTGTGTAGCTTTTGTTGTGAAAAGAAAATGGAACCTGTTTTCATTTACATAGTTATCACATATATGGGTTGCTGCTACTGAATTGGTATTGGCAACTTCTATTGTATTTAATATTAATTCTAATTCAGAACTCAGGCACTAACATGTCACGTACTTGATACTCCGGTGTAATTGCAAATTCTCAATCAATAATCCAATAGCACAGTTATCACTGATCAAATTAAAGCATACTCACAGCTAGTCAAAGATCCCTGAATTCTGAAGCTTTTCTCTTTAAATAAAGCAAGCACTGAACAGTTTCAAGAACTTTCCTTTTATAGGCTACATTTTGCTACAAAACCGAGGTCAGCTAAATTGAAAATTTGAACATAAACGGGGCCAATTTAATTAGTTCATTTCCTGACTAGTTGTACTGAAAAAGACCCGTCCGGTCCATAACGGGAAACGGTTGCGGTTGTACGATGTTAAGCCTCCATGGTGTATCGTCGGTGTATGAGGAGAAACCGGTGCTTTTGCCGACGGTAGATGCATAGCAGCCCCAGTTTTGCTGCTGGTGTGAACTTTGGTACGAGTACCCTGAGACGTACCCAGAAGTGCAATCTAATACGGGAGAGACTGCGGCGGCAGCGGCTGCACGCCTTTCTTCCTTCTTGTATCGGATGCCACATGCATTACACAATGACTACACAAAGGAAAAACCAAAATTAAATGTTTGGAGTTTTAATTATACAAATATAAATATGCCATTTTATAATTAAGTCCATGATGCGTGTAGGAAACTAATGTATGGTTTCTACTCCGGATAACAAAGCATCTTCTTCACTTGTGCCTGTTTTAATCTTTAATACAATTAACCAACGTTGCAACAATAATTGTATGGGGATGAAAAAATGGTAGTTTGTTACATCAATCGGCTGAAGTAATATATGAATGGCAAATTTCTTCAAGTGTCAAAAAAATATTTTCAGGGGCAAATTATATTACTGAGCAATTTGGCAATAAACCCCTTAATTAATTGCATTCAATCAGAATAAGTTGGTATTAGTGCATCACATAATAAATCTATTCGTAGGCGCTAATATCCAAGATGCATGTTCAGATAAAGTCGATTAATAAAGCAAAGATACTATTGTTTAGATAATTCCCATATGCCTACTCAAATTCCAATGCTTTATGTACAGAGTACAGTCTTTGTTCTAATAAACGCCATCCCTGATCCCTCATATTAAACATATGCTTTGTACGTAAATAACACTAGCTAGAAATTTTGATGATCAAATAACATGGTGAAAAATTAATTAACGATGCATATTAAAAATAAAAATACGCATACACACCTTGGGACCTCTTGGCCCATTTCTCCAGAGAGGGGTAGATGTTGTGTCACAGTTAGCGCACCGACTGGTCAAACGGGTCGACCCATCGGCTTCCTTGGTGGATGCACTCTTATTCAACTGCATATTATAGCCATTCGATTCAGTCGAAACAACAACCCAAGAAACGCTCGATGCACGCGAGCCGCTTTGCCGGAAACCATGCGGCCTCGTCCGTGTATTCTCGGCATGGCGAGTGGATGGGGTACCAAGAGAAAGGGTACAGTCGACAGTTGAAGAAGAAAACATGTCATTGGTACCATTGTCATGAGATGATGTGTTGTTTTTTGTGGAGTGTTTTGATCCGGATAAGGGAAACAAGAGAGAGAAGAAGGTGCCATGGTTGTTTCCATAATGGTGCATCATTTTTTTCGTAGAGTACTAGACTACTAGTACTAGAGAGAAAGAAATGAAGATGTTTGTTAAGCAACTAACTTCGTTGCTTTAGTTGTAAGTTATACTAAACGGTGGATGGAACTTGGAAGTGATAAGGATAAACAAACCGGGTATATATAAGGGGAGAAAGTGAGGGGACAGTAAAGAAAAGCAAGTTGCATGGGGACTGGTGAAGTGGGAGATAGATCCTGGGTTTGCTTGTCTGTTCCTTTGTTTCTTTTTAGATTTTGGGTTCTTAAACTGGCTAGTTTTTATTGTTAATTGTAAAAAATTGTAGTAATAAAAGTAGCTGAGGAATGATCAAAATAGTAGATTTTTGTATCGTGTCATAATTTTTTGTGTGTGATACGGTAGATTTTTTATTGTGCGACATTTCTATTTTTTTAAATGCATGCCCGGAAGTTATTTTACCGTGTGTACAAAAATAAATGTCAAATCTCAAAATGTACTAAATTATAACCTCGTATAAAAAATATTTACGATAGTAACTATAAGTAGCAAAAATTTCTGAACATTTATTAACCACAAATTCTTTAAATTAGACACACTCAGATTGATAATACGAAAATAAAAATGAATATATACTGCAGCTCGTGCGAACTGAAAACAAAAAAAAAATTATAATTAAATGATAAATTTTTTTTGCTATATATAGTCGAAATTGAAATTATTTTTATATGTATAGCCAACATCATAAATAAAATTTTCAAACAAAAAAGAAAACAACTAAGGCCGCATGGTAGAAACTTTACCGTGTGGCAAAAAAATTAACCGCACGGTAGAAAATCTACCGTTCTGATTATTTGATCGAAAAATTTAACCCTCTTGACTACTTTTATCACTACCATTTTTTACAATTATAAAAAAAAAGTTGCCTTAAATTGTAGGATAAACTAGAGAATTTTATTTTGTTAAGCGCGTGCTTCTTGCGCTTAACTTGGAGGGGTGAGAGGAGGAGAGGAAAGTTAAAAAAAATGATTATTTGTTTTAGAAATTGCAACAAAAGAAAAGAAAGAGGTTCGGAGGTGAAATTTTTTCATTGAAATTATTGATTTTGTTATCATTCAAATCGGAGTGTTTCTTACCTTCTCTTCTGTTCTTTTCCTTTCCTTCCTTTTCTTTTTTGTGTCTGGAATATATTCTAAATAAAGAAGAATTACATCTATGAATTGGGTTCAGATGTGAATGTTAATTTCAAATTATTTGATATTTTTTTTTTGTCAACTTGAGTGATCTTAATTTCTAAATGCTTGCGTGTAAAGAACACATCTGAAACATTGAATACAAAAAATAGAATCATAACTATTAAAATTTTGAAATCATATCATAAATGTTATTTTTTTAGGATCAGAAAAGAAATTATTTAACTAGGGTGGCGGGGTTGGTTTAGAGTTTGAACTAGCTGCTTTTTTAAAATATTGAAATAATCAAAGATTGTTTCAAAACTTTATTTTTTTTAATGTTAATGCTAGTGTAGTGAAGTTCCAAAACAGCAAGGACACGTCTCGAAATTATGTCCATAATTTATCATCTCGTACTATTTTTAGGGTTTATCCTGAAAAATGATTTAAATAGATTTGAATAAAGTTTAAATAGAATTCTGTAAATTTGAAAATAATAGAACTCAATGAAGTTTAATGGGTTCAATTCGCTGGACTTGTTTTTATAAGATCGGAAGATGAAATATTTGATGCCATAAATCAAATGTTGGAAACTTTTTTCTTCCCTTATATTTCGAATTTTGGAATTCAGATTTTAAACAAACATTTTATCTTATTCATTTTAATAAGAAAAGCACGCAAAATTTTATATTTTTTTAGTGTATTTATAGAAGATCAAGTGGTACAATGGATACATGCATGTATTAAAATAAAGGGAGCTGATATATCGATACCTGAAGTGATACCACCATCGATACCAACAGGACATATCCAGTTGAATTCAGTTTGCATGTTGTTGTTTTTATGATACATGTTGTTTTTGTATTATGCATATTGTTTTTGTTATTATGCATATAATTGATCGGACGCTCCACTGAAAACGAATGTCGCTGCGCTCACCGACGCGGATCGCTACGCTCATCGATGCGAACTGGACGAATCCAGTTGCATTTATTTTGAAAAGTTGTTCTAGTTATTATGCATGTTGTTTTTGTTATTGTGCATGCTATTTTTTGTTATTATGCAAGTAAATAACATGCAAAATAATACAAATAACATGCATAATAACAAAAACATCATGCATAATAACAAAAACATAATAAATCATAAGTATAACAAAAAACATAATGAACTTAGCATATAAATCATAAGTATTTGACTGTTATTCATGTTTTTAGATGCACAATAACAAAAACAAAACGCATAATAACAAAAACAATATGCATCATAAGTAAAACAAAATTTCATAATAAATCATAAATAGAACAAAAAACATATTGAACTTAGCATATAAATCATAAGTATTTAACTGTTATGCATATTATTAGATGCACAATAACGAAAACAACATGCATCATAAATAAAACAAATTTTCGTCGGAACTCAACTGGACGTGTCCAGTTGGTATCGCTGACGGTATCGAAGTTGGGATCCGCGAAACATTTTCCTAAAATAAATAGATCATAGTTAATTGATTTGTTCAATTATTTACCTCTTGATCTTATGTAAAATGAGTAAAAAAATAATAAAATTTACGTGTGCATAGCTTTCATGAAAATAAACAAGATTAAAAATCCAAATTTAAAATTTGAATAAAAACAAAAGATATAAGTGGAAAAAATGTATTTGAATATTTTGTGACATTAAATACTTCTGATGAACTTTGAAAGTGATGACATTGTAAATAGTAGACTGTATACATACAAGGATTCGATAATAATACAATTGTACATGTAGAGCCTCTCCCGGAAATAAATCTATATTTCAAATTAAATTGTCCAAACAGCCGATGAAATTGCATAATTTGCGCTCAGTATGAAAATTAAATAAAACATAGAAAAATCAGAATTTACACTTTTGTAATCTTTATATTATTTTTTGGACTTTCACCTATACATTATTATGTACTAGTAATCGTACCCGTGCCAAGAAACGAGAGACATTATGAACGAAAAAGAATCATTTAAATTGCGTGTTGATCAACTACTATTTTTGCGTGTATCACATTTTTGAGAATTATTCGACGCATATTCAAAATTATGTGTTCTTGTCAATTAGTTGTATTAAAAATAGATGCTTGGAGAAGTGATTTTACAATTTTTTGCCTGTATTTATTTTTCAACTATATAACAATATAACATATACATGCACTACACAACAATTTCATTTAGACGATGATTCTCTAGGTATCACCTTTGTATTATCTAGCTAGGATTTTCGCACATTAACTCCACGCCCATCGTCCCTTCTTCGACATATTGGATATGAGTCGTCTCCTTGAAGTGTTGACTCATTAAATTGTTTCGGAAAATGAAATCTACATCATTTGAGATCATCTTGCATGCAAGGACAATTAGGATTCAGACTTCCACACGGTCCATGAAACATGTGAGTAGCAACCAGCTTGTGCAACATAGGATATTTTTTTGGGTGAGGGATTTCTGCTGACACAAGTTGGTAGTATTGATTTGGATTCGTTCGCATGGAACGGATAATAACATAGGGTAATTTCTATAATATAGTATAGTATAGTATAGTATAGTATAGTATAGTATGATATCCGTGTCATGCAACAGATAATATTTTTATTTTATTAAATTTATTTTTTAATATTTTGTGAAAGCATTTCAATTATATTCTCATGACAAGTTTTATAAAGTTATAACAATCACATTCTCGATAAATGTTAATATTTCCTAATATGTTAATGCATTATTCTCTAATCCAAATCTTTTATTCGGTGGACTAAAATCTGATTTGGGGGATATAATAACGAGCAAATATATATAATGTAATGACAAGTCATCAAAATTGGCAAGTTTATGAGCACATTCAATTGTTTTTGTTTTCTTTTATTTGGATTAAGGAGGATGAAGATGAAAATTAGAAGAATACAAAATTAACGGTTGTGATTTATTCAAACAACCGATCTAACCATAAAACTCCAAGCTCTTTTATTATTTATATAGTATATATAGTATAATTATGAGTATCATAACACCAATAGATTGATACTCATTAGCTGAAAACAAAATCCTCTCCTATATTTTTTGGGCGACGCTATTATAAGCGCAATATTTCCAATTTTCAGTGCAGAGACAAACTTTTTCTCTATTTTTCCGATTTTGCCTCTAACTAAAACATGTAGATAGATATGCACTGCCAAGATAATCAATGCATTGTTACTTTGAAAAAAGCAAGCACTATTTTATGATATGAAATTCTACTTGTACAAAGAAACTATCAAATACATATAAATGATTTGGCTTGATACATTCTCTTATTTCTCGTCAGAATTATAATTTCGATAATGATCAACGCCAACTATAAAATGTCATTATCACTTAATGATACAGAATTTATGTTTGAAATTATATTGAAAGAGTTACATATTAGTAAATATAAAACAGTTATGTCCGAAAGCTGGTATTAAATTGTTACTAAACTATAAAGTATATTGATAATAGAAATGAGTTTGATTTCCATGTCAAATATGTTGACATTAGATGTAAGTTGTAATTTATATGTGTTAAAAATATCTAATATGCCAAGTATTATTGTATGTATTTGAATCTACGATATTGAAAGTAAATTGTGTTGCATTTTTTAATGTAACACAAACTAAAAAAGTTGATATTGTATGGAAAATTTAAAAAATTATGTAATAAAAAATTATAAGAGTAAAATGTCCGGCACCAATTAGCACAATATTTTCTAGAAAGGAAAAAAAAATCATGTTTTCAAAAAATGTTTAACGTATGTTAACCTTGAATCGATCATTTAATCGTTAAACTTTAAAATGAAATTAAAATATAGTTAAATTGTAATATAAATAAATTTTTAGATCTATTTTTTGAATATGTAAAATACCAACTTATAAAATTTTATGCTTAATAGTAATGGAATTATGAAAGAAATGCAAAAATAATAAAAGTAAAGTACTTAAAAATTTTACATATACAATTACACTATTATATTGCTATATTCAAAATATTTAAAAAAGCGAGAAATTTATAGAGTTGAAACAAGACTTATGGAATAAGTTCAAATTTTTATTTTTTCGATAACTCAAATTTATTCCTATTCATCGCTGGTCTTTCTAAATTACTCACATAGTATAATAAAATTCACCAATAAAACTTCCGTTGAGCTCAATTTCTTAAACAAATGGACTTAAACCATTTGAATAACATTTAATTGTAAAAAATAATTAAACCCATTTTATTCTAAAAATTACAGTCTAACTTTTTAAATGAAAGTTAAAATTCATTTTTTTTGTTTTAAAAAAATTACATTTGAATTATGGATTATATTCAATTAGAACCATTTTATACTCATGCCAAGTAAATCACAGTTGAAAACGACATGATTGATGTACATTGATAGTCAAATGACAATATGTGAATAATCATTCTTATAATACTTACCATATATAATTTGTACAAATGACATTATTGTCCTTATAGAATCAAGCATTGTGTATTAGTATCCTCTAGTTTGAAGGGTATTTTAGTCCATAAAAAAGTAAGACTATGACCAAATGGAGAACTTCATTTCTTAGGTGCTTTATAAGATAGTATAGATTTATGCGGATGGAAGTCATCAATTTTTCAAAAGAAGAAAAGGCTTCATTTTCATATCTGCGTCGTTTGATTAAACGGATCAAATTTATTTTAAACAGATTCTTTTAGTAATATCAATCCGTACCTTTTTAATTCGACTGTTCAAATGTAGAAAGTAGGATTCTTCTTTTTCCTCAAAATAGTAGCAGATTCGAATCCACACTATGACTTCATAATAATAATAAACTAAAAATTGATGTGTCTGATATATTCTGGTACATAAATCTTGCATGAGATATAAGCAGGGGCAGATCTAGGTAAGTTCAGAGGAGCTTCTGGAAAAAAAAATTGCGAAATAATTATATATATTCGTACTATTTAAAATTATTTTTATAAAATAATTATATATATTTAAAAATATGTTTTATTTTGTCCTTCTGAAAAAAAATTATAAATCATTTCTTTTCTAACGAAAATACTGAATCCGCGTGAATATAGAGAAGGAATCACGAGTAACACCGATCAATTCATAAAATGTAATGTGGACCGCCTATGCATAATCACTGTCAAGAGAGGATAGAACCTTGTAAGTAGAGCCAAGATATTGGCCACAATACAGCCGGAGACTCGTCCCATTATAGGTTGTTCATCGAGTAGAGTTCAGTCATTATCAACTCGTACTTAATTCGAAAATTATACGAGTCAAGTTGTCTCGAATTATCACATCAAGATCGATTTTTACTCGAGTCAACTCGCAACTCGCAAATGATCAGCTGAGTTAATATATTTCTTTTATAGCTTAAATAACTCAAATAATTCAGCTGAGCTCAAATCAGCAATTCAAATAACTCAACTCGTATATCAGCTCAATTAGCAATTCATAATAACTTAAATTCAAATTGCAACTCAATTCGGAGGTTCAAATAACTTAAGCTGGACAATATGCTAACTAAATTCGAAAGACACATATATGAAGGCCCATATACAAGTCAAGTCTTCAAGTCGCTAAGTGAGTTATATCTAACTCGTACTCAACTCAAATAGTATTCGAGATAAACAACTCGAGATGAATTTGACTCGAATTGAACCTGAACGAATTTATTCGAACTGTTATTCGAACGAGTTATGAACGAGTCACTAATTCTTGAGTTATTTGCTAGTCTTAATTTCATAAATGGATACGTAATTAAAACACAGAGAAAGAGAAACCAAAGGAAATAATGAGAAGGAGAGAGAAGAGGAGGCGGTCAAAAGAGAGCACGTGAAATAGGGAACAGTCTTCCATGCAAATCAAATCTCTTACACTTGCTCCGATCGCGAGGCTAAGCTAGCTGCACTGCACTCGCTTTCTTCTTAATCACAATGAGTCTGTTTGGCAAATCAATGAATAGCTCTAGAATAGTGGTAAAATTAGAATATTTTTTAGAATAATGTAATTTTGGAAAAGTGGTAGAAGAGTGATATTATTGACTATTCCGAAGAGCAAAATTGTCGTTTGGCAAGTATTAATTGGAATAGTAGAAATATTGATAATTACGATAATAATAATGATTATGATATAATATAGTAATGATAACAATATTAAACTAAATAATACAATAAATTAACAATAATATGCATTATTTTTCAGAATAAATAAAAATAATAAAATTGACGATAATAATAATAAAATAATAATAATGATGAAATATTATAATCCTAATAAAAATAATAATAAATAACAAATAATGATAAATAATAATAATAATAAATAATAATAATAATAATGATGAAATATTATAATACTAATAAAATAATAATACTAATACTAATAATAAATAATAATAAATAAGAATAATAATAAAAAAAAATAAAAAAATAATAATATAATAATTATTATCATAAATAATAATAAAATAATAATGATGATGAAATATTATAATACTAATAATAATAATGATGATGAAATATTATAATACTAATAAAATAATAATAATAATAATAATAAATAAGAATAATAATAAAATATAATAATAATATAATAATAATTATCATAAATAATAATATAATAATAATGATGATGAAATATTATCATACTAATAATAAATAATAATAAAAATAATAATATTATTATTAATAATAATAATAATAATAGTAATGATGAAATATTAAAATACAATAAAATAATAATAATAACATAATAATATGTGTTATATTCAATAATAATAAAATTAAATAATAAACAGGGTGATATATATAATAAAATATTATTAATTACTAAATATAATACAACACAATCAAATACTAATTGCTATTCCACAATTGCTAAACCGCTAAACCACCTATTGGTTGGTTTAGTGGAATAGCAAAAATTTGCATTATTACGAAAACTTAAAATGTTGTTTGGCACTTACGTGAAATAGAATAGCATTCTATTCCACTATTCCGACAATGCCTAACGGACCCAATGTTACCAAAATATTCTCAATTGATATAGCCCACAAAAACACACACTACATAAGTGCATAATGTGCACTACATTGTTTAGTTCATTAATTAATTTAATCACAAACGTACACTGGCTAAGTCTGAAGGCTGATTTTTTTAATAATAGAAATTATATTAATTAATTGTATTAAGATAGAAAATTTATTTTAAAAGCTACAAAAATGAAAACGGACGGAGTTGCGAATACCGGCCAATTTAAAATGTTAATTGATGGTGTTGTCAACACCGTCCAATTCAGATTTTGAGTTTTTTTCCGAGCTCAGAAAGTGAATTTTTCATTATTAAAAATATTAATATTTTAATATATAAATTATGTTGTATTTAGATTTTTTTTTAAACTTTAGTTGCGCTTATCGTGATCGTAATTAATTTTTTATCATCACAAGTCATCGAGTTGTAGATAACCGAGTCTACTTCCATTGCGTCGAGTTTGATTTGCGATCGGAAAAACGAGCAACTTCGGCCACGCTCATCGGGACGGTAGTTAGTTTTTTTTACGTCGCAAGCCATCGAGCTGTAGATATTCGAGTCTACTTCCATTGCGTCGAGTCTGATTTGCGATCGAAGAAAAGTGCGTCTCAAATTTGACACAATCTTCAACTTATGTCTTAATTAGTAATTTTTGTCTCGAGTTTGCGTTAGATTCAATTTTGAAAGCTCGTTTCTCCGATCACAAATCAGACTCAACACGATGGAAGTAGACTCGGATATCTACAATTAGAAGGCTTGTGATGTTAAAAAAAAATAATTACAGTCTCGACGAGCGTAGTCGAAGTTGCTACAAAAAATTACCTAAAAAATGCTAATCATACTTAATATTTTTTGTAGCAACTTCGGCTACGCTCGTCGGGAATGTATTTAGTTTTTTTTTAACGTCGCAAGCCATCGAACTGTAGATATTCGAGTCTACTTCCATTATGTCATGTCTGATTTGCGATCACAGAAATGTGCATCTCAAATTTGACTCCATATTCGACTTATGTCTTAATTAGTAAAATTTTATCATGAGTTTGCATGAGAATTAATTTTGAATTGCTCATTTCTCCGATTGCAAATTAGAATCGACGCGATGGAAGTAGACTCGGATATCTAAAGTTCGATGGCTTGCGATGATAAAAAAATTAATTACAGTCACGATAAACGCAGCTGAAGTTGCTACAAAAAAATATCTAAATACAATCCAACTCGTATATTAAAATATTAATATTTTTAATAATAAAAAAATCACTTGCTGAGTTCGAAAAAACTCAAAATCTGAATTGGACGATGTTGACAACACCGTCCAATTGGTTTTTTTAATTTGTCAGTATTCGCAACCTGTTCGTTTTTATTTCTGTAGTTTTTTAAAATTATCTTTCTGTCTTAATATAATTAATTAATTAATTTAATTTTTATTATTAAAAAATCGGTCAGATAGGAGTCTGTGAAAAAATAGACGAACCACAGATATAGCGCTCATGCTGCGGGTCACGAGATCTCTATTCCCCCCACTAATGTATTTTGTGGGTGGCTGTGTGTATATTCAGCACTTTCAATTTCTAAATTTATATTCTTTTGACGATTCTAACATACATTCAATTCTTTTTATGTATTTTAATAAAAAAATATATTATTCAAATGAACAAAGTAAATGTGTCTTTTAATTATTTAGGTATATAGTCTGCATTATATTTGAATTAATTTAAAATTTAATTCATCCGGCTTTATAAAATTGTTAAAACCCATACCATTAAAATTTCAGATTTGTTTGATGAGAAGTTAAGAAGAGATTAATTTTAGTTTTTAATTTAATTGATGTTTCTAAAAAGATGTACCACAATATCTGAATGTGCAATAAAAGTTGAATGTACGCATAAATATTATTATTTTAAAAACATTTTGGTTAATTTATTTATTTTCACATATTGACATAGAGACCACGATACAATAATTGGACTAATTAATTAAATTAGTAAAAAACAAAAAAAATACACATAATCTTAATGGTTTGATTTGGATTATTTAATATAGTCACAAATTTCTATAATTTCGGGCCAAAAAATGAGGACTAGATAAATATTCATAATTGTAATAACTTTCCTTTGATTTAGAAATTAATATAATTTCAATATAGCTGATGAGATCATATGTTCTTAATTTGAATTGAATAATCTTTTTAAGGATGCGAAAAAATAAATGCGGAGGCTTGATTCTTATCTTTATCTAAAAAAAAATATATTTATTACCTTTCATGTATGAGCTAAATTTAGTTGTAAGCTCTTTAGAGAATTTGCAAATTAATCTTAAAAGTATCATATAGATTAATTTCAAATGAAAAAATAATTAACTGTGAATTGACTGAATATTTAATAGTGACGTGTTTATGTAAATTCAAATGAAAAACGCATTACTTGTATAATATATAATAGTTTTGCGTTTTTTAAACATATCACTATTATAAATGTGATATTGTTTACAATAATCTTATCAATCGGGTTAATCAATTTACTCTCGTTCTATTCTAAGAAATTCTTATTTCCAAAGGATGACTATTGTTTTCATTGTTTTTCTACGAATCTAAATTTTTTTATTATGTGAAAGTAAGTTGGCAGAAAATTTATATTACTAATTCCTCTCATATTTATTGCTTACTAAATTTTTATTTAATTGTTAGAATCAGTGGCGGATTTTTGTTGGAGCAAGCTCAGTCAAGTGTTTAGTCTTGATTTTCAGAAAATGCAAAATGTATTTTCTTGAGCTTGACTTTCAGAAAATACAAAATAAACACATAATTTGTGTCTGATCTTGATCTCAACATCAGTGTCTGGACTTGATAGAGTTCCAAATCATTGATTAGGATGTCATTTTTTATTGTTTAGCAAAATGAACACTTATATTCGTGATGTGCATGTATTTGACATGCTAATGAGAGCATTTTTATTTCACTCATAAAATAATATGTAAATGCGGATGTGATAATTGTAATTTCAATTTTATGAACATAAATGTTTACTAATTTAGCGAGATTAAATTAACGAGTTCTCAAAATTATATATAAATAGGATTTGTAACGTTTGAAAGTAATACGAGTATTTTCAATCCTCGCTGTCTAGCATAGTTGGTAGGGATACAATCTTTAATCAGAGGAGAGGTGGTAGGACACTTTTACATTTTTATAATTGCCAAATTAATATTTTAGTTAATTTCAAAAGATAATTTTATTTGTTATATCGAATAAAAAATTGTTTTATACGTGTGAAAATTAACATATTTTTTTGGCTCCGCATTGATGCTACATAGCCTACATTGTTAGAAGCATACGAGTACGATCCTTCGATCATGTGACATCCCATGACAGCTAATAGCTGAGGTAAAAAAGAAGAAACAAAGAAATAGAATAATGATTAAAGAAAACTTAAGAGAAGAGAATTTGAGATTTAAAGGGTTTTAGAGAAAAAAAAATGCATGGAGAAGCTCACGCAATGATAAGAAGCGAATCAAAAGAAAAGTAAGGAGTCGAAATCATCGGTCGAAGGAACGGTCGGTCAGAGATCTTCTCTCTCCATTTCTTTTAATTATTTTTATTTTCTTTTGTTTTTCCTTTTGATTAAGCCAATTATTCAAAATGCATTGTCGTGCCCTTTGCTTATTCCAATTTCCAAGTATACAAAGTGATGCACAATAAATTATGCCGATGATGATGATGATGATGATGATGATGATGATGATGAATGATGATACAACACGACGCATCCATCCCATTATCAATAAGCATCAACTATCAACTATATGCACAATTTCAATTTGAGGGATCTTTGATAATAATTAGTGTGGCATGTTAATAAAGAATATATTTATAAACTATAGGCAAAATAAATTGTTGTCACAAGATAGTGAAATTAATATTTGTTAAGATCTCCAGTCTAGAATACAAGACGACTCTTGTACTGTTGTACATCTTAATTCTTAAGCAATGTTTTAAAATGTGATTGTGTATGTATATGCGGTTTTTAATATGTGGTTAAACACCATGCATCATGCAGTCTATTTCATGCAATTTTGTATCCTTACAACCACATATTTGACTATACAGTCACATATTGACCGCAAGCATGAAGCCACACCGCCACAAATGATCAAGTTCCCAAGCAAAATTCCTTAAAACATGTTCGCTCCGAGTTAGCATCCAAGTGGCTCACCACTGGAAGCATCTCTATCTCTCTGTAATTTTAGAATTTTCTGAATAATTATTATATCTATTTTAGAATTTTTTTTTCTAAATTATACGTTTTTGAAACTTAAAAAGTTAGAATTTCTTAATTACCACGTCAATAAATACTATCAGTGCTGTGAGAGACCGATTAATTTTAGTCAATGATTAAGTCACGTCAAAATTTATATACTCTAAAACAAAATTACTAAATAAGAATCTTTAGAGCAAAATTGCTAAATAAGAAACTCATCTACATTACTGAAGCTCATATAGAAACTGTCATGTCAAATTAGAAATTTCAAAAATTTCAGAAATAAAGATGCCCGAAATAGCCATATGCTTTTATGAATTATTGATGACAATCTAATATATGTAGATATTTCAAAAACAACACATTTGCTAATTTTGAAAGTCTGGGTTAACAATAATAGAAATTTCTATTATTCTTTTATATCTACAAGAGATAATAGAAATGTCTTATATATACTATTACTAACGGTCAAAAGTCAAATATACTATTGATTCCGTCCCAGTGAGGCTCTATCAACTGTATTTATCTACAATATCGTTGGTACAACTATATATAACGACTATATTTAAAAAAAGTTAGAAATACGTGGCAGTTCTATTACATTTAATATGTGACTCCTATTTTATAGTATTCTATCAAATAGTTATAAAAAAAATTTGGCATCTTTAACTTCATTATTTATCCTCTTAATCTTCTATTTCTCATCAACAATAAGAATCAAAGGTAAGAGTCCCAGTTTTGTGAAAAATGGAACTGCCTACATAGATCATTTCTATCAAATGAATAATTGAACCGCTTAGGTAGATTCACATCTAAATTCGCACATGCCGTCACATGTTGAATATGTGTTATAATACTTAGGTGCATGCATATTTATATCTACATTTTAAAACAATGATCTTAACCACATTTTTGGTACTAGAACTTCCAATCTGTAATATTTACATCTACCAAGGAAACAAAATCAACATGGCATGGTAAATTTATCACAATTCACAACAGTTAAAATGAAGATATCCTGTCAGATGTCAATGGAGAGGATAGAAAGCAGCCTGATGCAATAAATTAGGTGTCGCTTGGGAGAATGAGATCTTCTATCGCGCAGCAAAAATATTGTGCGTGTTCCGCAGCAAATTGCATTTTTTTATTTGCATCGAGATTCGTGTAAACTAAACTATAATATTAGATTCACGAATCAAATTTGAGTCATTCGTAACCTACAACGCAAAGAATTTGAACGGTTCATTCTCGCAGAAAATCTGCTTCCGTCGCTGGGATCCATCTCAAGGGGCACAGTAGAAAGAGAAAGATGAATAGCTGATGAGATACCCTCTCACTGTGCATCACCTCATCCTCGCTTCACTTGCTCTTTTTTTCTGTTCTTTGCTTTTCTCTTTCTTGAGCTCTGCACTCTCCCTTTCTCTCTCTTTCTCTCTGAGTCTCTGAGACCGGACAAGTTTGTCTCAGTCTCAGTCTCTGATTTTATTAATATCTTTCAAGTCAAAGGAGGCCGCATCAAAAACAAAGAAAAAGGTGGAACCCATCATTCCGTTTGTTTGTTTATCTTCAAATGACCTAATTACCCCTCTCTCTCTCTCTCTCTACACGACAGCTATCTGCTGCCGCCTGCTGCCTTTGCATCAATGCACAACTCAAGTTGTGTTCAATGGGGTGCTGCCACCTGGATCCCATATCTAATTTCTTTGGTAGTTATTAATTGGGTTAACACAACATAACATTTCTTACATCAAAGATGATGAAGAAAAACAAAAATCTGTGCGTACCACGGTACCAGTATAAAAATGTGTGTTATACTTACAAGTCTTAAAGAATTTAGCATCTATGATATAGTTCTTCTTTTTTTTATACGACAAGAAGAAATATAAGAGAAAGAGGTGGTGTTTGCTGTTACAGGAGGAGCAGGTGATGAAGGGAGGAGATCGTCGTTCAAAAAGTTGATCCGACAAGGATTCAGAAAAGGCCTAGAGATTGGTGTAGTTTTGTTCCCAATACTTCAAGCATTGATTCCAGGGCTTATGTTATGTACACACAGATATGCATCTTTAATCCCACATGCTTATTTAACAACGACAACAACGCTAATAACAACGAGAGGAATAATCAGGTGTGGTGTGGATTCAGAATTTTCGTTATAAGGTTCAAGATTTACGATTTTTTTCAGATGGTTCGAAATGATGTTTATTTTTAAAAAAATTATCTTATATGATTATTTGTACAAAAAAATTTCAAATATATGATCATTTTTTAAAAACATGTCAAATATATGATCATATTTGAATTGTTTTTCTAGTGGGTTCAGCTGCACCCCTGAGTACATGTAACTCCACCACTAAAAATAATATTGCATTTTACTGTATTTCTATTGTATTTATATATTTAAACTTTATATTAAATAATAAAAGTATTTATATTAATATTATTACAATTATAATTAACTTTTTCAAATTTCATATTTTTTACTTATTCATTGGTGTTATTATATGATTTTGCAGGACTCATGACACTATTTTCTTTTTCTCAGAAGCCCAAGACATCACTTCTTAATTCATTAAATAATTAATTCAAATTTTGAACATTTATAAGTTTTGGAAACTCCAATCCCTGTTACAAGTCTCCTAACAGAATGCAAGCGTGCTCATAAAAATTTGAATTCATGATCTAAAAAAAATTCATTGTAGTTAGTTCACTAGACTATCGAATCATTTACAAGAGCAAGACTATGGTAATATGTATAGTACATCCATTTCGTACTATGTGACTATTAATTTCGCCAATAAATTGAGATTTTTAAGTTGCTCAATAAATTCTGAAAAAATGGATACTAAAAAAGATGGGTACACTGGGTACTCTAGCTCATCTAGATCGTTCAATTCATCGAAATTGGTGAAAAGTAATTCCCTTTAACTTTTGTTGTGTTTCCCACTAAATCACTTTTCACAATCTCGATGAATTGAACGGTCCAGATAAATTAGAGTACTCATTGTGTTTATCTTTGTAGTACCTAAGTTTTTGACATAAATTTTTAATATCAAAATCTTGTAGAAAATCAAATTTCATGATTTTTAGAGTTTTTTTGTTATGTTTTTAATTGAAACAATAAAAAAATGACACTTTTTAATAGTAAATTTGGGTTGTTTTATAAAATAGTAAAATATAAAAAACTCCAAAAATCACAAAATTCGATTACCTACATGATTTTGATATAAAAATTTTATTGAACAAATTAAACATGTATAACACCATAAAAAATATATTGCGCATATTATCATAACGTTGCTACATTTACAATTAATTAATTACTTATTCGGTTTATTGGTCATAATGTAATAATACAAGTGCGAGGAGAAGAGGTGACATCTTCATCTGGGGCCCAACGATGTGATGAATCTAAGGTGGAGCCCCATTGGGTCCACACCAATCTCTTTAAAAATCTCTTTAAAGTTTATTCTATCGCGCTTCTCATACAAAAAGAAGGAAAAAACAACGGCTCGTAACGTCTTTTGAAAACATAAGAGGTACAAATCTAGCTGGAAACTCCGATCGAGATTGACTACAAACCTCGGGAATTATGGAATATGGATGGATATATCATATATCATATATATGATAAGATAAAATTGCTCCGTGAAAAAGAATTAAAGAAGTCATCTTGTTTTCCCACTTTTTAGCAAACAACCAAACATCAGATTCCCAACGATTCCCACCTCCAATTTTGTACCCAGGCCAGCGCTGTCTGCACTGGCGGAATTTTGCTTTGATTAGTGGAAATGAGCTCCTCTCAAATATAAATATGTACTTGAATATATATTTTTCGGATTAATTTATGTTTGTACAATAACAATAGTCGTTTTTCAGTCTCTTCTTTAGTAATTCTCTTAAGACCTTGACAATTGTAATAAAAATAATCCCCTCTAAATTAAGACTATGTATTGATTTCTACAAATTGTATACAAGTTTCATTTTTTAGCTTAAATTGGCTCGTTCTTTAAATATGTTTAAGCTCTGCCACGACTGGCTGTCTGTGGCAAAAAAATTATACAAGTGGTATAGTAGTATTATACAAGTGTCTGTATGTCTGTCTTTCAACCTTTTTCTCTTCTCTACGTATAGTAGTATTATACAAGTGGTAAAAAATTATTGAAGTCTCCTTAGAAACTAAATTTTACATATTTTTTTTTTCAAATTAGTGCATTAAATTATATGATTAAATAATATTTTCATATATATGGTACGTTATTTATTCCTATTACAAATTTAGACAACCTCATAATTCTGCGGATGTTAAATATTCTTGGCAAATAAAAATGTAATGAAGCTCATGCCTAGTTACACGCCACTAAATTTATTTATCTAAAAAAATATTACCGGACATGGATCTAATATATACTTGTAGTGCAATCTTTGTCCACAAAATTCCTATCCATTTTTAACAGAAAAAATTGAAAGAGATGTTGTTTTTTCACAACTCAACAAGGTGGGAGAAGAAGCAATGCATACTGGACCTACGTCACCTCCTCTTTTATCTTGGGATAAATAAAATTCTAATTAATTAAGCAATACACTAATCTCTCCCCTTTGTAAATATGATTTCCCCCTTGTTAGGCTGTTAGAAAGCCCAAATAAGTATAACATCTGTATTTATTTGTAAGGCTCATTGTTTAGGAGGCCTAGCACGCTCATCAGTCATTATGCATAATTTTTCAGTGTGCATCCATATTAATATACATTCAATTGCTCAAAATTAAATCTGAAAGTTTTGATATTTCCATTTTTTATTTTAAAAAAGAATACATTAGTCAGTTTTCATACTTCCTTCTTCTATTGTTAGTGTTTTGATTGTATGCAAATTGTGTGTTTCTCTATTTTTTAATTTATTGTGTGTGAAAGTTATTGTTGTGGGTTTTGATTGTGAATTCTTGTAGTTGAAGGCGTTGTATGGATTTTTCTCAACACGCGGAACTTTCACGGCCCCTTCTCTTTTCAAATTTTCAAATTTTGAACAATTGAAGAGGTGATGTATAAAAACATCAAACATGTATGCTTGTTTACGTATATATAGCTATGCTCTTTTTCTATTAATCTGCCCCCTCCTCTCTTTGTGGTATTCTAGATTTCACATCAAATTTCTGGTTCCTATCAGAAAAAAAGAAAAGAAAATAGGTGCACAAATGATTGGTGAAAACACAAGTAATATCAGAGGCGGATTCATGATTTCCGTCAGAAGAAGCAAGATTTATATATTTTTTTATATATGATTATTTTGCACAAAAAAATTGACAAATTCCCGAGGGAGGCACCACTGGACCGGCCATGTCAGTCTTGCCAAACCGGCGGCTACCCAATTTTCGTATAATTAAGCATCAGTCGCAAGTACGTGAAACTCGGTTACCATTACCTGATAATTCGCCTTCTAAAGCTAGCATTGATCCCTCTTACTGCAATACTGTTTGTTGAAGCAACTTGCACAGACCTGAATGACTTGTTTCAAGTCTGGTTACGCCTAAAATTCAACCTTCTTGCCGTAGTCTCTGCTTTGCTTGCTGTGGGTTGCATGTTTTATTTCTTGAACAGATCTAGGTCGGTATATTTGGTCGACTTCACATGCTACAAGCCGCCACCATTGCTGGAAATTGGGTTCGAAGAATTTTTGAACCATTCTAGACTTATTGGGTACAATGACAGTTCTATGGAGCTTCAGAGAAAGATAATAGAAAAGACAGGTTTGAGTGAGCACACTGCACAAGCATGTGCCTGGGACCGTTATGTGTCTGCCACCACGGCCTACCATGATCAATGCCCGCGCCGAGGCTGAGCAGGTAATAGAAGACCTACCACACAAGAGGCCACACTGATGTAGACATAGCAAGATTAGAGATAAATCAAGAATTAGTTAAGACTTACCATTTGTATATATAAGACTCATGTATCTGTACTGAAATCAATCAAGGAAATAAAATTCATTCTTTACACATTCTCTGTTTACATTTTCTACCTCTGTTTACATTTCTTTATTTCTTTATGGTATCAGAGCAATAGGCACAAGCCATGGCCACTGATCCATCTTCTCCCAATACCTTCTCCTCAACAATGGAGATTCGATCTTCTCTGCCTATCACCCCTGACCAATGTTTTTAAAATCGGACCGGACATTGACCCGGTAAAATCTCGAGTCACCGGTTCATTGGTTTGACCGTTGGGTTAACCGGTTTAACTGTTTATTTTTAAGTACTCATATTAATCAGATATAAATATCGATATGTCAAAATAACTTAACTTATATAGTTATACTCAATTTAGATGACAAATGACATCATAAAAATAGCAAATTCATAAATCAATAAAGAGGTTTGATTCAAATAAAAATTATAACTGATCGAACTGTCTGATTAACTAAGTTCGATTTTTCAAATATTTTTATATTAATGATATATTGATATTGTTACAATATTATTAGACACATTATATTTGTAAATATTATCATATTTATTTTGAATAAATATATTTAACACTTTATAATAATAACAAAAACTCGGAACTTATGATGAAAAATAAATTGGTTTAAGAAAATATAAAATTCAATAACTAATAAATATCATTTATTATGTACAAAAACATGTTCATATGAATAGGTGTGGTTTATAATTTTATATCATATTTATATATTTGTAATATTTAAAAGTACAAGGTTTCATGTGCAAACAAACTCAAACTTAGTTAAAGGTTAATTGAATGCATCAGTGCCGTATGCGGTATGCCTAGTTCCTATCACATCAATGAGTGCTTTTTCCAATAAAAAAAAGATTAAATGCCTGTTTTTTTCGAAAAGCAGCAGTACAAATCATTTAACCGATTCGTTTTTTAACCCTGGTCACTTAATTTTATTAAAAACGTCAATTAACCCGGCTTTTTTCTGGTTCAATTACATTTACGGTCTTTCAACTAAATCAGATCGGAGAGTAATCGGTTCCGGTTTTTTTCGGTCCAACCGTCCGGTCCGGTCCGGTTTTAAAAACACTGCCCCTGACCCAATTATCACACTCAACCTCCCAATCTCTACAAAATTAAACCAAAACAATTACCTCACTTGGAAATCACAACTTCTTCCTATCCTCCATGGATATGATTTGACACGGTTCGTCGAAGGACCATCACCTTCAGCAACCCGCAGCAATGGTGGTGCTCTGACAGTAAACCCTGAGTATGTACATTGGCATCGACAGGACCAATTGTTGCTCGGTTGGATCCGATCTTCACTGACGGAGGTGATTCAGTCCCAAGTTGCTTCTTGCTCCACATCAGCCGAACTCTGGTCTCATCTACAAACTGTCTTCTCGTCATCCTCTCGAGCTAGACTAACTGATCTGCGTCGTCAGCTCCAGTCCTCAATGGAGCTAGTACCAAAGGAGCTTCCTCTTGCTCAGATTATCTCAATCACATCAGGCAAATAGCCGATGAACTTTCCTTCATAGGAGCACCAGTGAGCGATGAAGATTTGATCTTGGCCGTCCTCAATGGATTAGGTGTCGAGTATAACCCTTTCACAGTCGCCGTTACAACCATCAGCCGCAAGGAAACCTTCACCTTTGCTGAATTACACGGGATGCTACTAGCTCACGAAGCTCTACTCGCAAACCAGAACCCGGTCTCGTCACTTCCCTCAAGCTCGACGCCCCAAGCATTCATGGCGACACAGAATTTCCAGTCAAGAAATGGTGCGAGGAACAATCGATTTCAGCTGAGGTCGACCAATCCAGTGACTTCTGGGAGATCGGATAGCGGATCAGTTCTTGGATCGAGACCTAGCAGGCCTTTCCTCACTCGACAAAATAACGCTGGGCTCATTCGATCTACCAACCAGGCCTTTTCTCACACATTGAATAATTCAGCAAATGCAAATGGTATAGCAAGAATGCCTCCTGCCCCAAAGTCAGACACAATCTGTCAGATTTGCGTGAAATTTGGCCACACCGCCAAACATTGCTGGTACCTCTTTGAGCAACAGTCATCCGCTCCTTTTCAAGCTTTCGTAGCACAATCATTTACACCTCAACATGAGTCCAACGAATGGGTTCTTGACACAGGAGCGACAAATCATGTTACGGGAGACATAAATAACCTATCTCACTTCTTTGATTACAATGGTACCGATTCGCTTCAAATTGAAAATGGTAGTGGACTATCTATACAACATATTGGTTCCTCTACATTTTCAATTAATAACACTTCTCTTATACTTAATGAAATCCTTCATGTACCATTGTTCTCAAAAAATTTGATTAGTCTTTCAA